>SJYC01139672.1:0-47823 GCA_006408675.1 Madoqua kirkii | reverse complement strand
TTCATATAAGTTAAATAAGTAGGTGATAGTACACAGCCTTGACGTACTCCTTTTCCTATTTGGAACCAGTCTGTTGTTCCATGTCGAGTTCTAACTGTTGGTTCCTAACCTGCATACAGATTCCTCAAGAGGTAGGTCAGGTGGTCTTGTATTCCCATCTCTTTCAGAATTTTCCACAGTAAATTGCGATACACAAAATCAAAGGCTTTGATCAATAAAGTAGAAATAGATGTGTTTCTTTTTTTTCCTGGAAAACACCAATACAGTATACTAATGCATATGACTTATGTTTAAGAGCTCATCTTTCAGCAAAAACTCTGCACACCAGAAAGAATGGCATGCTATAAGGTATTGAAAGGGAAAAATCAACCACCAAGATTACTGTACCTGGAAAGTATCTCATTCAAAACTGATGGATAAATAAAAAGCTTTTCAGACAAGTGAAAGTTAAGAGAATTCAGGAACACCAAACTAGCTTTAACAAATATTAAAGGGACTTATATAATAAATAAATAAAAAGTCCATGAATCCAAATATGCATTAGTATACTGTATTGGTGTTTTTCTTTCTGGCTTACTTCACTCTGTATAATAGGCTCCAGTTTTCATCCACCTCATTAGAACTGATTCAAATGTATTCTTTTGAATGGCTGAGTAATACTCCATGGTGTATATGTACCACCGCTTTCTTATCCATTTGTCTGCTGATGGACATCAAGCTTGCTTCCATGTCCTGGCTATTATAAACAGTGCTGTGATGAACATTGGGGTACAAATGTCTCTTTCAGTTCTGGTTTCCTTGGTGTGTATGCCCAGAAGTGAGATTTCTGGGCCATAAGGCAGTTCTGTTTCCTGTTTTTAAAGGAATCACCACACAAGGAAATAAAATGAATCCAAATTGGAAAAGAAGTAAAACTCTCACTGTTTGCAGATGACATGATCCTCTACATAGAAAACCCTAAAGACACCACCAGAAAATTACTAGAACTAATCAGTGAATATAGTAAAGTTGCAGGATATAACATCAACACACAGAAATCCCTTGCATTCCTATACACTAATAATGAGAAAATAGAAAGGGAAATTAAGGAAACAATTTCATTCACCATTGCAACAGAAGGAATAAAATACTTAGGAATATATCTACCTACAGGAACTAAAGACCTGTGTATAGAAAACTATGAAACACTGGTGAAAGAAATCAAAGAGGACACTAATAGATGGAGAAATATACCATTTTCATGAATCTTTTATTTCTTGATTGTATAAATCTCTTTAACATTTGTTATAAAGCTGGTTTGGTGATACTGAATTCTCTTAACTTTTACTTGTCTGAAAATCTTTTTATTTCTTTATCAATTTTGAATGAGTACTTGCCAGGTACAGTAATCTTGGTTGTTGATTTTTCCCTTTCAGTACTTTGTGGCCTGCATTCCCTTCTGGCATGCAGAGTTTCTGCTGAAAGATCAGCTCTTAAATATATGTCGTTTCCCTTGTATGTTACTTCTTGCTTCTCCTTTGCTGCTTTTAAAATTATTTCTTTGTGTTTAGTCTTTGTTAGTTTGATTAGTAGTTTTCTTGGTGTGTTTAGCCTTGGGTTTATCCTGTATGGCACTCTTTGTGCCTCTTTAGCCCAGAGTTCTTTCATAAGTACTAATGATTCTCTAACTGGAACCTTTCTCACCAGCCCTTGAACTCATAGCCGGGAAATCCCACTAGCATTGGATTCACTCATAGCCAGGAAATCCCACCAGCATTGGTTTGACTCTTTTGCCTACCTCAAGTACCCTAGAGGGTTCAGGGATCATCTAAGCAACTCAAGCTAAAAACTTGGAAGATTGGGCATAGATTGGGATGTTGAGTGTTAGAGTAATTGTACACCCAAACTCATCACACTTGGCAATTAGGATCCCATCTAAGAGTAAATATCATAAATGCCTTCTCCAATTACTTTCTATTCCCTCCTATCATTGATGCATCTTTTCTATCTTTCTAATTTTAAGAATTTAGTCACAATTCTCTAACATCAGTTTAGTACAGTTGCTCAGTCGTGTCCGACTCTTTGCAACCCCATAAGTCGCAGCATGCCAGGCTTCCCTGTTCATTACCATCTCTCGGAGTTCACTCAGACTTACGTCCATTGAGTCTGTGATGCCATCCTGCCATCTCATCCTCTTTCGTCCCCTTCTCCTCCTGCCCCCAATCCCTCCCAGCATCAGAGTCTCTTCCAATGAGTCAACTCTTCACATGAGGTGGCCAAAATACTGGAGTTTCAGCTTTAACATCATTCCTTCCAAAGAAACCCCAGGGTTGTTCTCCTTCAGAATGGACTGGTTGGATCTCCTTGCAGGTCAGGGGACTCTCAAGAGTCTTCTCCAACACCACAGTTCAAAAGCATCAATTCTTCGGCACTCAGCCTACTTCACAGTCCAACTCTCACATCCATACGTGACCACTGGAGAAACCATAGCCTTCGACTATACGGACCTTAGTTGGCAAAGTAATGTGTCTGCTTTTGAATATACTATCAAGGTTGGTCATAACTTTTTTTCCAAGAAGTATCTATTCAAATAAATACTTTCCAGATGATCTAACCTTGAATCTCATCATGTTTTCTTAAATAGCAAAATTTTGTAATAACTCCCTTAATAATATAACTAATATTAATGTATATATTACATACATAAAATATATTAATTATATAGTATTATATATTAATATTAATTTGTTTAGTTATCATTGATATGTTAATGCAATTAATGTTAATTAATTATATTAATAATATTATATGACAATCAATATTCTCTCTGGGCTTCTCAGGTGACCCATGTGGTAAAGAACCCATTTGCCAATGCAAGAGATATAAGAGGCATGCGTTTGATCCCTGGGTTGGGAAGGTCTACTGGAGGAGGACATGGCAACCCACTTCAGAATACTTTCCTGAAGAATCTCCATGGACAGAGGAGCCTGGCAAACTACAGTTCATATGGTTGCAAAGAGTCAGACACAACTGAAATGACCTGGCATGCATGCATGCAATCTTCTTTGCATGGCTTCCTTCTATATTTGATCCAATGATAATCCAATATAGAATAAAAATTCAAAGCAACATGAAAAAATAAAAGAAATTATGTTTGATTTTACAATCAATCAAATTAAAGTCTCTGTGTACCCTTTCTCTTATTTATATTCCAAGGAGCATTTAGTTGTCTTGGTGAAACAACCACTAACTTAGATCTTATCTGATTTAAGAATCTCCGTATAAGTTTTTCCAGTGGTCATATATGAATGTGAGAGTTGGACTGTGAAGAAAGCTGAGCGCCGAAGAATTGATGCTTTTGAACTGTGGTGTTGGAGAAGACTCTTAAGAGTCCCTTGGACTGCAAGGAGATCTAACATGTCCATTCTAAAGGAGATTAGTTCTGGATGTTCATGGGAAGGACTGATGCTAAAGCTGAAACTCCAATACTTTGGCCACCTCATGCGAAGAGTTGACTCATTGGAAAAGACCCTGATTCTAGGAGGGATTGGTGGCAGGGGGAAAAGGGGATGACAGAGAATGAGATGGCTGGATTGCATCACCAACTCGATGGACATGAGTTTGGGTGAACTCTGGGAGTTGGTGATGGACAGAGAGGCATGGCGTGCTGCAATTCATGGGGTAGCAGAGAGTCGGACACGACTGAATTACTGAACTGATAAGCTCCCAAATGACAAAAACATATAACTTTGAATATCCATTATAAAATAATAAAAAAGAGTTCTGATTGAGTGTGAGGTGAAATGATGGTGCTGTCAACTGGTAAAGATTGTATTCCATCTGTACCCGTCCATACCTGTTCTCTTACACATGTATGACTCCTATAATCTTGCTTCTTTCATTTTTATTCCTGCATCGTGTGCCCCAGTGAACAATCATCTTTGCTAGAGCTGAAATGTCATTATGAAGGATCACAATCAGACACTCCATTTGGGGGGCTGGATTCTTGGGCTCTGTCATTTATGCATATTTTCTTCTCTCTGAATATGGAAAGATAAATAAAGGAGATGAAATTATACATTGCTTTATATTCTATTTTAAGTAAATAAGTGTGTAGCCCTATTAGAATTGGGGTCAGATATCATGAGACTTCATACTCTTTGCGTTTTGGAATTGAGACAACAAGGCCCCCCTAAACCCTACTCTAGCCTTCCTCTGGATTTTCAAATGCTCAGTGGTACCTTAAAAATACTTAAGGTCCTCTGATTTAACTATTTAAGATGTGTTCACATCTTGCTTGAACCCCTTACTTACTCTCCATCTCCTCCAACTCACCCAGATCCTGCTCCAAAGATGATTTCTTGGATTAATCTCAAGTGGCACCATTTATGTCTCCAGCAGGAGCCCACAGGGAATGCTTAGCACATATGCTTTATCTCTGTTGAATATCAAGTTCCATTTCAATGTATAATAGTGAGAAAGACTTCATAGAGAGTAGTTATATAGACTACTATCCTATACTACTACTCCTATAGAACTCAGATGTAGCTCCAGTTGAGTTCTGAGAGGCTACATCAAGAGAGTAAGCCTTTCAGAAGGTCAATATGGAGCCTTCAAAGCTATCTGTGACTTTGACTCAGAGGCAGCAGAACACCCTTTCTACCTCATTTTATTGGCCAAGCAGCTCACCAACACCAGCTCAGATTTAAGTGAAGAAAATTAAATCCCACCTCTGGATGTGAGGAGAAGCATGTAATTTGTGCAGGAATAATTGATGTTGGTTGTCTTTAGACTCTTTATCATAATAATAATAATAATAATAATAACAAGGTATATAGTCTCAAAAATCTCCCTCCAGTGGGAAAAATACATGAGACACTACCTTAACCAAATGATCCATGCCAATATCATTATGAAGTATTCAATATTACTTCATGTTCCAACTCAAAAAGCATAGACTCTGTCTAATATTTTTAAGTGATTTTATTTATTTATATTTGGCTGTGCTGGGTGTTCATTGTTTTTCTCTAGTTGTGGTGAGTGGAGCTACTGTTTCAGTGCAGTGGCTTCTCTTGTTATGGAGCACAAGGCTCTAGGGCACCCAGGCTTCAGTAGTTGCAATGCATGGGGTCAGTGGTTGAGGTTTCCCAGCTCTGTACCACAGCCTCAATAGTTGTGGTGCACAGGCTTAGTTGCTCCATGGCATATGGGATCTTCCTGCATTGGCAGGTGGATTCTTTACCACTGAGATTCGAGGGAAGACAACCTTTGTCTAATAATGAAGAAATAGCAAACAAACCTCAACTAAGAAATGTGCTCTTCAAAGTGTCAAATTATAAAACACAAAAATAGCTAAGGGATTCCTCCAGTTTATGGACTAAGGAGGGATGACAACTAAAAAAACATGTTGCTGAATGAATCCTAGGCAAGGGACTTCTTTTTCTTTTTCTTTTTTTCCTATTGCTATCAGATAAATTATTACAAAATAAACAAAAATTTAATAACACTTTTACTTAAGATGGACTCATTGAATCAATGTTAGTTTTCTACTTTTTGTAATCATCCTGTAGTTATCTAAGATACAGAAAATACTCAGTGATGTGGTAGTGGTGGTTTAGCTGCTAAGTCGTGTCCGACTCATGTGAACCCATAGACTGTAGCCCACCAGGCGCCTTGGTCCATGGCATTCTCCAGGTAAGAACACCAGAGTGTGTTGCTATTTCCTTTTCCAGGGAATCTTCCCGATTTACCAACTGAGCTATGAGGGAACCCCTGATCCACGAAGGCTTCTTTCATGTATCCCTATGAGGGGATACACAATGACGTATTTAGGAGTAAAGGGTCTTTATGTGTACAACTTACTTTTAAGTGTTTCAGAAATAATAACAATAATAGATAAAGCAAATATGGTACAATACAAACATTTAGGGAGTTTTTGTACTATTTTTGTGAACTTTATGTCTGAGATTATTACAAAATGCAAAGCTATACAAATAACAAAGACACAAGCAGATCAAGCATACCAGAGAATTAAAAGTGGAATCAAAGAAGAAACTATTGATACATAGGGAAATTTTTGATTAAATAAAATTTCATGAAGCAGCAAAGCATACAAAGTCTAAAATCAACAGTTTTCTGAGGAAAATTTTTGCAGCACAAATGACAAGGAGCCCAATTTTTAATTTAAAAGAGAAATCACAATCAAACTGTAAAATAATAGCAGTACTAAAGAAAATTAAGCAAAATTTATAAGCATGTGTTTCACAAAACTAGCCAAACAAGTAGTCAAACAAGTAGCCAAAATAGGTAAAGCAAAGCTCCAGGACTTTCGCTTATTTTCCTGAGCTGAAGACATATAATTTTCTTCATTCTTCCCAAACTCCTACTAAAATTGCCTTGGAGAGTTTTTCATGAAGGCACACATTTATAAAGCCAAAGGGAACATAATGAGAACACAAAAGACCACAGAAATCACAAAATTTTAGAACCGAGAATGCAGACAGGAAAATGGTCACTGAGTTAGATTTGAAACATCTAAAAATTCAGTACCTATGAGAAGCAGCAGGTGGAGCTGAGGCAATAAAGAGGAATCAAGCTTATTTACTTTGTCCTGGAGAGACTCAAGAGGTGAGGCACCAGATGCGACTTAAAGTGGAAATGCAGGACAGACATGAAGTGAAAATCATTCCATTTAGCAAGCATACCTGTCTGGAAAATAGTGTAAGATAAGAAGGCCAAAATGCTTATCTTCATGAAGTTCATTTAATTCTTCTAATAGGGAGCATACATTCTAATTGACACACCACACACACATAAAGTCATAAATGTTGTGAAAAAAAAAATCAGAACACACGTATGTTGTTGGGGAGAGGAGTATGTTTTCAAGTACGATTATCAGGAAATCCATTGCTGAAAAGGTACCATTTGAGCAAAAACTGAAGGTATTGAGGGGCCAATTATGTGAGGATATGGTCAAAGACAGTACAGCAAATATAAATGCCTGAATTGGAACTGTGACTGGCTTGCGGGACTAGTTTAGGGAGAGAGAGTTAAGAATAGGTATTAAGAGATAGGAAAAATCTAACATTTTTGTAAGGCTTTTGGAATAAGACCAGGAGACTTTGGAGTATCTGAAGCTGAAATCTGGAGAATAAACTGGAAATCATTTTAAAAGGGAAGTCTGACTCCCAGAAACTATTTATCTCCCAACACAGCAACAATGGAAGATAAGAGGTTTGCATTCCTGAAAAGTTTGAACCACAGAGCATTTAGTCCCAAAGACTCAACCAATAGAGCAGAACCCTGACTTGAGAGCAGGGGAGTACTGAAAGCACACTTACCAGAAATTTCTGCTCACCACATCCTCTGCTCCAACCCTGCTCCCCCAGAATAGTGGCCACCCAGCAACACATGGAGGATTTCTTTTTGGGAAAACTGACTCACCTGAGAAAAAAGAGCCCCAGGCTGACATTTGGCAGTCTTGCAGTGATGTGCTAGGTCTTTCCCCAATCCCCTCGACAGACCCCACAGCTCTGCTAGAACATCAGGTCAATGTAAATATGATAAGCCAGTTACAAGATACTTGTGAAAATTTCCCAAAACAAGGGAGAGACTAAAATAAGTAAATCAAAATAGCTCAAAGGAAGTGGAGACAATACCTAGTACTGTGGGTAAAAACAAACAAACAAAAAAACCTTGTAAAAACCTATAATTAATATTCTCAGAGGGAAAAAAGTGATTCTAACTATGAGAGAACAGGCTGCTATCAAAAAATAATATCCAGATGTAGGGTGACCACCATTCTGATTTGTCTAGGACTGCCGCTATTTTAGCACAGAATGTTCCCCAGCCCAGGAAACCTACAGTCCCAGGTAAAGCAGGATAGTTGCTGACCTCACTATAAAAGGAAAAAGCTCTATTAAAGATATGATAGCAGCAATATGAAGTGAAACTAGAAAACTTCATAATCCCACAGACTCACTGAATCACTTTATGTGCCTGATTTCTTCTCTTCTTTCCAAGTCTTTCTTGTTTTGACACCAGAAAACCACTAAGGGATGATGCAGAAGTTCATTAAATAGATGATAAATTCCTGACCTCAGATAGTGAAAGCAGAAAAAGAAAGGAAGGAGCCAGGTGATGAGATAACTGAAAGGTAGAATACAAGGTAGTAGAATCCAAGGGCCTTAGAATTTCAGAGGGAGAAAAACAACTCAGAGGCCATCTGATTCAACCCTCTCTTCATACAACCTCATGCCTGATTCACAGAAATAGTAGAGTACAATACCTTTGCTAAATAAATTAACAAATGAATGAGAAATAAGATCCAGAAATGCAATGACTCCACTATTGACTGGCATACCTGGCATAGGAACGTAAACCTCCCAACCTGGAAGTCAGCACTCTCTATTATGACACGGATAAAGGACAACAAATGACTAAAACATTATTTGAACTTTATTTTTATAGTTGTGGCATGATTCATCTCATTTTCATCCACAATTTCATTTATAATGTGACACATAAGATCAATACATTTTAAAAGAGTTATGACAGCAGAAATTAGAAACCAGAGGATTAGGAAATAAAGTTAAGAATGTAAAGAGGATGTAGAACAAACTAATATTAAAAATAAAAGAGAAAAATTAAAAATGGAAAATATGTATAATTAGATTACTATTGTGAATAAAAGATATTCTTAAAAGAAAAAAAGTTTAAAAAAAGGAGAGAGAAAGGGAAATTATCAAAGAACTAAACAAGAACATTTTCTAGAATAGAAAGACTGAAAGGGCTCACTGAGGGCCCAAAACAATATTGGAAGAAAAGAAGGCAGCCAAGGACATTGTCAAGAGTGTCCAGAGATATAATCCCTAAAGCAGAGAAGTGGGATAGGATGGGAAGAGAGAAAACAGATGTGATTCAAAGTTTTTAAATGGACTTAGGAATAAGGATGGCACATTAAATTGCTGCAGTGAGGCTGGATGTTTTAAGTCATAGAAGATCATGCTTCTAAGGTTCTAAGATAAAATGATGTTAATATTCTGTTGCCAGTGCCCCAGGATAAATGCACAAGGTGGT
Organism: Madoqua kirkii; assembly: GCA_006408675.1. Taxonomy (NCBI): domain Eukaryota; kingdom Metazoa; phylum Chordata; class Mammalia; order Artiodactyla; family Bovidae; genus Madoqua; species Madoqua kirkii. Next base: position 38,766 of record SJYC01139672.1, on the reverse strand, counting down.
TTCTTTACTACTGTTTGCATAAACAAATATTTATTAAATGTCTAATCTTTTATTAGCACTGATATCAAATATAACAAGTAAATATAGCATTAAATAAGTATAATAATTGCACAATACAGTATTTTCACATTTTGTAATTTTTTGACCATTTAAAACAATTTATTTGACACATTTTATTGAAGAATGAAATTAATTATATGTACTGGCATAGAAATGACTTCAATATTATTAGGCTTTTTTGAAAAAGGAAATTTTAAAATAAAAATGTATGCATTAGATTTCTTATTAGAGAATATATAGGTAGAGAAACTAACACATAGAAATACAAATATGGAAAAAATAACTGAAAAGAGAAACATCTCCATGTTATCAGTGACTGCCTTTGGGGAACAGTGCTTAAAAGTTTAGCCTACACTTTCTGGTTTGTACAGTTTTATAGCAGCTGGAGTTTTTCTACAATGTGCAAATTATTTTTTGAATTGTGAAAATTTTTCAATTTCTTTATGACAACAGCACCATCTAGTGGTTAACTTTCAAAATATTTTAACTTTAATATTCAAGAAACGCCTGCAGCTCAATTCCAGAAAAATAAACAATCCAATCAAAAAGTGAGCCAGAGAACTAAATAGATATTTCTCCAAAGAAGACATACAGATGGCTAACAAACATATGAAAAGATGCTCAACATCACTCATTATCAGAGAAATGCAAATCAAATCCACAATGAGGTACCATTTCACACCGGTGAGAATGGCTGCTATCCAAAAGTCTACAAGCAATAAATACTGGACAGGGTGTGGAGAAAAGGGAACACTTTTGCACTGTTGGTGGGAATGCAAACTAGTACAGCCACTATGGAGAACAGTGTGGAGATTCTTTTAAAACTGGAAATAGAACTGCCATATGACCCAGAAATCCCACTGCTGGGCATACACACTGAGGAAACCAGAATTGAAAGAGACACATGTACCCCAATGTTCACCGCAGCACTGTTTATAATAGCCAGGACATGGAAGCAACCTAGATGTCCATCAGCAGACAAATGGATAAGAAAGCTGTGGTACATATACACAACAGAATATTACTCAGCCATTCAAAAGAATACATTTGAATCAGTTCTAATGAGGTGGACGAAACATGAGCCTATTATGCAGAGTGAAGTAAGCCAGAAAGAAAAACACCAATACAGTATACTAACACACATATATATGGAATTTAGAAAGATGGTAATGATAACCCTGTATGTGAGACAGCACAAGAGATACAGATGAATAGAACAGATTTTTGGACTCTGTGGGAAAGGGCAAGGGTGGAATAATATGGGATAATGGCATTGAAACATGTAAATTATCACATGTGAAATGAATTGCCAGTCCAGGTTTGATGCATGATACTGGGTTATCGGGGCTGCTGCACTGGGATGACACAGGGGGATGGGATGCGGAGGGAGGTGGGAGAAGGGGGGTTCAGGATAGGGAACACATGTACACCCATGGTGGATTCATGTCAATGTACAGCAAAACCAATACAATATTCTAAAGTAAAATAAATAAAACTGAAAAAAATATTTAAACTTTAAAATATATTTATATAGATAGAAGGCTTCTGATAAACTGTAGTCCACTGGAGAAGGTAATGGAAAACAACTTCAGCATTCTCGCCTTAAAAATGCTACAAACAGTTTGAAAAAGTTAAAAGATGTGACACTGAAAGATGAACCTCCAAGACCGGTAGATTCCTAGTATGCTACTGGAGAAGAGTGGATAAAAATTTCCGAAAAAATGAGAAAGTTGAGCCAAAGTAGAAAAATGAAAAAAAAAAAAAAGCCCAATTTTTAATGTGTCTGGCGGTGAAAGTAAAGTCTAATGTTGTAAAGAACAGTATTGCATAGTAACCTGGAACGTTAGGTCCATGTATCAAGGTAAAGTGGAGGTAGTCAAACATGAGATGTAAGAATAAACATTAGCATTTTAGAATCAATAAATTAAAATGGATGGGAATGGATGAATAATTCAGATGACCATTATATCTACTATTGTGAGCAGAATCCTTTAGAACAAATGGAGTAGTCCTCATAGTCAACAAGAGTCTGAAATGCAGTACTTGGGTGCAATCTCAAAAATGACAATAATCTCAGTTCGTTTTCAAGTCAAATCCAATATCACAGTAATCCAAGTCTATGCCCCAACCACTAATGCTGAAGAAGCTGAAATTGAATGGTTCTATGAAGACTTACAAGAACTTCTAGAAATAAACCAAAAATAAAAATAAAATAAAATAAAAGATGTCCTTCTCATCATAGGGGGCTGGAATGCAAAAATAGGAAGTCAAGAGATACCTGGAGGAACAGGCAAGTTTGACTTGTCAAATGAAGCAGGGCAAAGGCTAACAGAATTCTGGCAAGAGAATGCACTGGTCATAGCAAACACTCTTTTCCAAAAACACAAGGCACTACTCTACATATGGATATCACCAGATGGTCAATATAAAAACCAGATTGATTATATTCTTTGCTACTGAAGATGGAGAAGCACCATGCAGTGAGCAAAAACAAGACTGAGAATCTGACTGTGGATCTGATCATGAGCTCCATATTGCAAAATTCAGACTTAAATTAAAGAAAGTAGGGGAAACCACTAAGCCATTCAGGTATAATCTAAAGAAAATTTCTTATGATTTTACAGTAGAAGTACCAAAGAGATTCAAGGAATTAGACTGGATAGATAAAGTGGCTGAAGAACTATGGACAGAAGTTCATAATATTTTAAAGGAGGCAATGATAAAAATCATTCCCAAGAAAAAGGAATATGACAAGGCAAAATAGTAGTCTGAAAAGGCCTTACAAATAGCTGAGGAAAGAAGAGAAGCAAAAGAAGAAAAGGAAAGATGTATCTATCTGAATGCAGAGTTCCAATGAATAGTAAGGTGAGATAAGAAAGCCTTCTTAAGTGAACAATGTAAAGAAATAGAGGAAAACAGAAGAATAGGAATAACTAGAGATCTCATCAAGAAAATTAGAGCCAACAAGGGAGCATTTCATGCAAAGAAGTGCACAATAAAAGACAGAAACAGTATGGACTAATCAGAAGTAAAATATATTAAGAAGAGGTGGCTAGAATACACAGAAGAACTATACAAAGAAGATCTTAATGATCCACACAACCACGATTGTGTGCTCACTCACTAGAGCCAGAATCCTGAAGTGTGAAGTCAAATGGAACTTAGGAAGCATCACTACAAACAAACCTAGTGGAGGTGATGGAATTCTGCTGAGCTATTGCAAATCTTAAAAAATAATACAGTGAAAGTACTGCACTCAATATTCCAGCAAATTTGGAAAATTCAGCAGCGGCCATAGGACTGGAAAAGGTCAGTTTTCATTCCAATCCCAAAGAAGAGCAATGACAAAAAAATGTTCAAGCTACCAAACAATTGCACTCATTTCACATGTTGCAAGGTTATGCTTAAAATCCTTCAAGCTAGGCTTCAGCAGTATGTGAACTAAGAACTTCCAGATTCACAATCTAGTTCTAGAAAAGACAAATGAATCAGAAATCAAATTTCCAATTAGATCATAGGAAAAACAAATGAATTCCAGAAAAACTTCTGCTTCATTGACTATGTTAAAGCCTTTTGGCTGTGTGGATCACAACAAACTAGAAAATTCTTAAAGAGTTGGAAATACACGACCGCATTATCTGCCTGATGAGAAACCTGCAGGGAGGACAAGAAGCAACAACTATAACTGGACATGGGGCAATGAGCTAGTTCTAACTGGGAAAGGAGTATGTCAAGGATGTATATTGTCATCCAGGTTATTTAATTTTACATGCAGAGTACATCATGTAAAAGGCAGAGCTGGATAATGTTCAAGCTGCAAGCAAGATTGTTGGGAGAAATATAAATAACCTCAGGTATGCAGATGATACCACCTTAATGTCAGAAAGCAAAGAGAAACTAAAGCGCCTCTTGATGAAGGTGAAAGAGAATGAAAAGGCTAGTTTAAGATTCAACATTCAAGAAAAAAAAAAAAAAGTTAAGATCATGGCATCCTGTCCCATCACCTCATGGCAAAGAAATGGGAAAACAATGGAAACAGTGACCGACTTTATTTTCTTGGACTCCAAAATCACTACGAACATTGTCTGCAACCATAAGATTAAAAGACACTTGCTCCTTGGAAGGAATGCTATGACAAACTTAGACAATGTATTAAAAAGCAGAGACATCATTTTGCTAATAGGTCAAGATATGGGTTGACCAAGATATGGGTAGTCCAAGATATGGGTTTTCCAGTAGTAATGTAAAGATGTTAGAGTTAGACAATAAAGAATGCATGCTGAGTACTGAATTGATGCTTTTGAACTGTAGTGCTGAAAAGATTCTTCAGAGTCCCTTGGATGACAGAAGATCAAACCAGTCAATCCTAAAGGAAATCAATGCTGAATACTCATTGAAAGAACTGATGCTAAAGCTGAAGTTCAATGAGTCAACTCATTGAAAAGATCTTAATGCTGGGAAAGATTGAAAATGAGGTGGTTGTGAAAGGGTAACAGGCAGGAAGGCCAGGGATCTCCAAAAGGAGGAAATAGGCTGCATGTGTCAGACATTTCTTATATCTCTTTTAAACAGCAGGAGGAAACAAATTACAAGTTTCAGATTTTTTTTTTTAATTCCCTTCTCTATACAAAATTAGAAAAAAGTTTCTCTTAAAATTCTGTGTTGCCATGATGACACCTGGTTCCACCTGAACTTTACTTTTCTCAAATCTTGAGCTAACCAATGTGTTATTGTTACAGAAATGTTTTTCTTAAGCTATCAGTAGGTGCCCAATATGCTACTGGAGATCAGTGGAGAAATAACTCCAGAAAAAAATGAAGGAATGGAGCCAAAGCAAAAGCAATACCCACTTGTGGATGTGACTCATGATAGAAGCAAGGGCCGGTGCTATAAAGAGCAATACTGCATAGGAACCTGGAATGTCAGGTCCATGAATCAAAGCAAATTGAAAGTGGTCAAATAGGAGATGGCAAGAGTGAACATCAACATTCTAGAAATCAGAGAACTAAAATGGAATGGAATGCATGAATTTAACCCAGACGGTCATTATATCTACTACTGCAGCTGGAATCCCTTAGAAGATATGGAGTCGTCATCATAGTCAACAAAAGAGTCTGAAATGCAGTACTTGGATGCAATCTCAAAAACGACAGAATGATCTCTGTTTATATCCAAGGCAAACCATTCAATATCACAGTATTCCAAGTCTATGCTTCAACCAGTAATACTGAAGAAGACGAAGTTGAATGGTTTTATGAAGACCTGAAAGACCTTTTAGAACTAACACCAAAAAAAGATGTCCTTTTCATTTAAGGGGATTGGAATAAAAAAGCAAGAATCAAGAAACACCTGGCGTGCCAGCCAAATTTGGCCGTGAAATACAGAATGAAGCAGGACAAAGGCTAAGAGAATATTGCCAAGAGAACGAACTGGTCATAGTAAACACCCTCTACCAACAACACAAGAGAAGACTCTACACATTGACATCACTAGATGGCAACATCAAAATCAGATTGATTATAATTTTTGCAGCCAAAGATGGATAAGCTCTATACAGTCAACAAAAACAAGACTGGAGCTGATTGTGGCTTAGATCATGAGCTCCTTATTGCCAAATTCAGACGTAAATTGAAGAAAGTAGGGAAAACCACTAGACAATTCGGGTATGACCAAAATCAAATCCCTGATGATTATACAGTGGAAGTGAGCAATAGATTTAAGGGACTAGATCTGATAGATACAGTGCATGATGGACTATAGAGTGAGGTTCATGACACTGTACAGGAGACAGGGATCAAGACCATCCCCATGGAAAGGAAATGCAAAAAGGCAAAATGGCTGTCTGGGGAGGCCTTACAAATAGCTGTGAAAAGAGAAGTGAAAAGCAACAGATAAAAGGAAAGATATAAGCATCTGAAAGCAGAGTTCCAAAGAATAGCAAGAAGAGATAAGAAAGCCTTCCTCAGAGATCAATGCAAGAAATAGAGGAAAACAACAGAATGGCAAAGACTAGAGATCTCTTCAAGAAAATTAGAGATATCAAGAGAATATATGATGTAAAATGGGCTTGATAAAGGACACAAATAGTATGAATCTAACAGAAGCAGAGGATATTAAGAAGAGGTGGCAAGAATACACAGAGGAACAATACAAAAAATATCTTTATGACCCAGAGAATCATGACAGTATGGTATGATTACTCACCCTGAGCCAGACATCCTGGAATGTGAAGTCAAGTGGACCTTAGAAAGCATCACTATGAACAAAACTAGTGGAGGTGATGGAATTTCAGTTGAGCTATTTCAAATTCTGAAAGATGATGCTGTGAAAGTGTGCACTCAATATGCAAGCAAATTTGGAAAATTCAGCAGTGGCCACAGGACTGGAAAATGTCAGTTTTCATTCCAATCCCAAAGAAAGGCAATGCCAAAGAATGCTCAAACTACCACACAATTGAACTCATCTCACACGGCTGTAAAACTATGCTCAAAATTCTCAAAGTCATGCTTCAGCATACGTGAACCGTTAACTCACTGATGTTCAAGTTGGTTTTAGAAAAAGCAGAGGAACCAGAGATCAAATTGCCAACATCCACTGGATCATCAAAAAAGCAAGAGAGATCCAGGGGAAAAAAAAAATCTATTTCTGCTTTATTGACTATGCCAAAGCCTTTGACTGTGTGGATCACAATAAACTGTGGAAAATTCTGAAAGATATTGGAAAACCAGATCACCTGACTTGTCTCTTGTGAAACCTATATGCAGGTCAAGAAGCAATAGCTAGAACTGGACATGGAACAACAGACTGATTCCAAATATGAAAAGGAGTATGTCAAGGCTGTATATTGTCACCCTGCTTATTTAACTTCTGTGCAGAGTACATCATGATAACCACTGGGCTGGAGGAAGCACAAGCTGGAATCAAGATTGCTGGGAGAAATATCAGTAACCTCAGATATGCAGATGACACCACCCTTATGGCAAAAAGTGAAGAGGAACTAAAAAGCCTCTTGATGAAAGTGAAAGTGAAGAGTAAAAAGTTGACTTAAAGCTCAACTTTCAGAAAACGAAGATCATGGCATCTGGTCCCATCAGTTCATGGGAAATAGATGGGAAAACAGTGGAAACAGTGTCAGACTTTATTTTTGGGGGTCCAAAATCACTGCAGATGGTGACTGCAGCCATTAAATTAAAAGATGCTTACACCTTGGAAGAAAAGTTATGACCAACCTAGATAGCATATTGAAAAGTAGAGACATTACTTTGCCAACAAAGGTCCGTCTAGCCAAGGCTATGGTTTTTCCAGTGGTCATGTGTGGATGCAAGATTCGAGCTGTGAAGAAGGCTTAGCCTGAAGTATTGATGCTTTTGAACTGTGGTGTTGGACAAGACTTCTTTTATTTTTTTTGTATTTTTTAAATAATACTTTATTTTGATTGGAGGTTAATTACTTTTAATTTTCTTGGACTCCAAAATCACTACGAACATTGTCTGCAACCATAAGATTAAAAGACACTTGCTCCTTGGAAGGAATGCTATGACAAACTTAGACAATGTATTAAAAAGCAGAGACATCATTTTGCTAATAGGTCAAGATATGGGTTGACCAAGATATGGGTAGTCCAAGATATGGGTTTTCCAGTAGTAATGTAAAGATGTTAGAGTTAGACAATAAAGAATGCATGCTGAGTACTGAATTGATGCTTTTGAACTGTAGTGCTGAAAAGATTCTTCAGAGTCCCTTGGATGACAGAAGATCAAACCAGTCAATCCTAAAGGAAATCAATGCTGAATACTCATTGAAAGAACTGATGCTAAAGCTGAAGTTCAATGAGTCAACTCATTGAAAAGATCTTAATGCTGGGAAAGATTGAAAATGAGGTGGTTGTGAAAGGGTAACAGGCAGGAAGGCCAGGGATCTCCAAAAGGAGGAAATAGGCTGCATGTGTCAGACATTTCTTATATCTCTTTTAAACAGCAGGAGGAAACAAATTACAAGTTTCAGATTTTTTTTTTTAATTCCCTTCTCTATACAAAATTAGAAAAAAGTTTCTCTTAAAATTCTGTGTTGCCATGATGACACCTGGTTCCACCTGAACTTTACTTTTCTCAAATCTTGAGCTAACCAATGTGTTATTGTTACAGAAATGTTTTTCTTAAGCTATCAGTAGGTGCCCAATATGCTACTGGAGATCAGTGGAGAAATAACTCCAGAAAAAAATGAAGGAATGGAGCCAAAGCAAAAGCAATACCCACTTGTGGATGTGACTCATGATAGAAGCAAAGGCCGGTGCTATAAAGAGCAATACTGCATAGGAACCTGGAATGTCAGGTCCATGAATCAAAGCAAATTGAAAGTGGTCAAATAGGAGATGGCAAGAGTGAACATCAACATTCTAGAAATCAGAGAACTAAAATGGAATGGAATGCATGAATTTAACCCAGACGGTCATTATATCTACTACTGCAGCTGGAATCCCTTAGAAGATATGGAGTCGTCATCATAGTCAACAAAAGAGTCTGAAATGCAGTACTTGGATGCAATCTCAAAAACGACAGAATGATCTCTGTTTATATCCAAGGCAAACCATTCAATATCACAGTATTCAAGTCTATGCTTCAACCAGTAATACTGAAGAAGACGAAGTTGAATGGTTTTATGAAGACCTGAAAGACCTTTTAGAACTAACACCAAAAAAAGATGTCCTTTTCATTTAAGGGGATTGGAATAAAAAAGCAAGAATCAAGAAACACCTGGCGTGCCAGCCAAATTTGGCCGTGAAATACAGAATGAAGCAGGACAAAGGCTAAGAGAATATTGCCAAGAGAACGAACTGGTCATAGTAAACACCCTCTACCAACAACACAAGAGAAGACTCTACACATTGACATCACTAGATGGCAACATCAAAATCAGATTGATTATAATTTTTGCAGCCAAAGATGGATAAGCTCTATACAGTCAACAAAAACAAGACTGGAGCTGATTGTGGCTTAGATCATGAGCTCCTTATTGCCAAATTCAGACGTAAATTGAAGAAAGTAGGGAAAACCACTAGACAATTCGGGTATGACCAAAATCAAATCCCTGATGATTATACAGTGGAAGTGAGCAATAGATTTAAGGGACTAGATCTGATAGATACAGTGCATGATGGACTATAGAGTGAGGTTCATGACACTGTACAGGAGACAGGGATCAAGACCATCCCCATGGAAAGGAAATGCAAAAAGGCAAAATGGCTGTCTGGGGAGGCCTTACAAATAGCTGTGAAAAGAGAAGTGAAAAGCAACAGATAAAAGGAAAGATATAAGCATCTGAAAGCAGAGTTCCAAAGAATAGCAAGAAGAGATAAGAAAGCCTTCCTCAGAGATCAATGCAAGAAATAGAGGAAAACAACAGAATGGCAAAGACTAGAGATCTCTTCAAGAAAATTAGAGATATCAAGAGAATATATGATGTAAAATGGGCTTGATAAAGGACACAAATAGTATGAATCTAACAGAAGCAGAGGATATTAAGAAGAGGTGGCAAGAATACACAGAGGAACAATACAAAAAATATCTTTATGACCCAGAGAATCATGACAGTATGGTATGATTACTCACCCTGAGCCAGACATCCTGGAATGTGAAGTCAAGTGGACCTTAGAAAGCATCACTATGAACAAAACTAGTGGAGGTGATGGAATTTCAGTTGAGCTATTTCAAATTCTGAAAGATGATGCTGTGAAAGTGTGCACTCAATATGCAAGCAAATTTGGAAAATTCAGCAGTGGCCACAGGACTGGAAAATGTCAGTTTTCATTCCAATCCCAAAGAAAGGCAATGCCAAAGAATGCTCAAACTACCACACAATTGAACTCATCTCACACGGCTGTAAAACTATGCTCAAAATTCTCAAAGTCATGCTTCAGCATACGTGAACCGTTAACTCACTGATGTTCAAGTTGGTTTTAGAAAAAGCAGAGGAACCAGAGATCAAATTGCCAACATCCACTGGATCATCAAAAAAGCAAGAGAGATCCAGGGGAAAAAAAAAATCTATTTCTGCTTTATTGACTATGCCAAAGCCTTTGACTGTGTGGATCACAATAAACTGTGGAAAATTCTGAAAGATATTGGAAAACCAGATCACCTGACTTGTCTCTTGTGAAACCTATATGCAGGTCAAGAAGCAATAGCTAGAACTGGACATGGAACAACAGACTGATTCCAAATATGAAAAGGAGTATGTCAAGGCTGTATATTGTCACCCTGCTTATTTAACTTCTGTGCAGAGTACATCATGATAACCACTGGGCTGGAGGAAGCACAAGCTGGAATCAAGATTGCTGGGAGAAATATCAGTAACCTCAGATATGCAGATGACACCACCCTTATGGCAAAAAGTGAAGAGGAACTAAAAAGCCTCTTGATGAAAGTGAAAGTGGAGAGTAAAAAGTTGACTTAAAGCTCAACTTTCAGAAAACGAAGATCATGGCATCTGGTCCCATCAGTTCATGGGAAATAGATGGGAAAACAGTGGAAACAGTGTCAGACTTTATTTTTGGGGGTCCAAAATCACTGCAGATGGTGACTGCAGCCATTAAATTAAAAGATGCTTACACCTTGGAAGAAAAGTTATGACCAACCTAGATAGCATATTGAAAAGTAGAGACATTACTTTGCCAACAAAGGTCCGTCTAGCCAAGGCTATGGTTTTTCCAGTGGTCATGTGTGGATGCAAGATTCGAGCTGTGAAGAAGGCTTAGCCTGAAGTATTGATGCTTTTGAACTGTGGTGTTGGACAAGACTTCTTTTATTTTTTTTGTATTTTTTAAATAATACTTTATTTTGATTGGAGGTTAATTACTTTTCAATAGTGTATTGGTTTTGCCATACATAAACATGAATCTGCCGCAGGTATACACGTGTTCCCCATCCTGAACCCCTCCTCCCTCCGCGTACCATCTCTCTGAGTCGCCTCAGTTCACTAGCCCCAAGCATCTAGTATCATGCATCGAACCTGGACTGGTGATTCATTTCATATATGATATTATACAGGTTTTAATGGCATCTCCCTATTCATCCCACCCTCTCCCTCTCCCACAGAGTCCAAAAGATTGTTCTATACATCTATGTCTCTTTTGTGGCCTCTCATACAGGGTTGTCATTACCATCTTTCTAAATTCCATATATATGCATTAGTACACTGCATTGGTGTTTTTCTGTCTGGCCTATTTCACTCTGTATAATAGGCTCTAGTTTCATCCACCTCATTGGAACTGATTTAAATGTATTCTTTTGAATGGTTGAGTAATACTCTATTGTGTATATATACCACAGCTTTCTCATCCATTTGTCTTATGATGGACATCTAGGTTGCTTCCATGTCCTGGCTATTATAAACAGTGCTGTGATGAACATTGGGGTACATGCGTCTCTTTCAATTCTGGTTTCCTTGGTGTGTATGCACAGCAGTGGGATTTTTGCGTCATAAGGCACTTCTATTTCCAGTTTTTAAAGGAATCTCCACACTGTTCTCCACAGTGGCTGTACTAGTTTGCATTCCCACCAACAGTGTAAGAGGGTTCCTTTTTATCCACACCCTCTCCAGCATTTATTGTTTGTAGACTTTTGGATCGCAGCCATTCTCACTGGAGTGAAATGGTACCTCACTGTGGATTTGATTTTCATTTCTCTGATAATGAGTGATATTGAGCATCCTTTCGTGTGTCTGTTAGCCATCTGTATGTCTTCTTTGGAGAAATGTCTATTTAGTCCTTTGGCCCATTTTTTGATTGGGTAATTTATTTTTCTGTAATTGAGCTGCAGGAGTTGCTTGTATATTTTTGAGATTAGTTGTTTGTCAGTTGTTTCATTTGCTATTACTTTCTCCCATTCTGAAGGCTGTCTTTTCACCTTGCTTATGGTTTCCTTCGTTGTGCAGAAGCCTTTAATTTTAATTAGGTCTCATTTGTTTATTTTTCCTTTTACTTCCATTATTCTGGGAGGTGGGTCATAGAGGATCCTGCTCTGATTTATGTCAGAGAGTGTTTTGCCTATGTTTTCCTCTAGGAGATTTATAGCTTCTGGTCTTACTTTTAGAACTTTAATCCATCTTGAGTTTATTTTTTGTGTATGATGTTAGAAAGTGCTCTAGTTTCATTCTTTTACAAGCCACAATCTAGGAGAAAATATTCATGATACATACATCAAAGGAATTTTATTTAGAATGCATAATGAAATAAATATTTCATAATAAAATATTAACAACTATGATTTTTCCAGTGGTCATGTATGTATGTGAGAGCTGAACTGTGAAGAAGGCTGAGTGCTGAAGAATTGATGCCTTTGAACTGTGGTTTTGAAGAAGACTCTTGAGAGTTCCTTGGACTGCAAGGAGATCCAAACATCTCATTCTGAAGGAGATCAGCTCTGGGATTTCTTTGTGAGGAATGATGCTAAAGCTGAAACTCCAATACTTTGGCCACCTCATGCAAAGGATTGACTCTTTGGAAAAGGCTCTGAAGCTAGGAGGGATTGGGGGTAGGAGGAAAAGGGAACGACAGAGGATGAGATGGCTGAATGGCATCACCGACTCGATGGATGTGAGTTTGAGTGAATTCTGGGATACGGTGACGGACAAGGAGGCCTGGCGTTCTACGATTCATGGGGTTGCAAAGAGTTGGACATGACTGAGCGACTGAACTGACTTATCCTAAATTCTTTCTTTCTTCAAGTTGGTTCCACTGCTTAAGATTCTGAACAGATAAAGGCTCAACAAACCAGTATATTTTACTCATTCATTGTTCTCCTAATCCATGTTAATGAAACTATTTCTTCAATATTCGTGTCAATTGTTTTATGGCCCAAGATGACTCACTTTGTGCCAGTGTTATCTCAAAATACATATTGTGGGTGAGGATCCTGGTACCACTCTGAGTTTTAAGATATCTTCTTTCTCTAATTAATGGCTTGCTGATAGGTATATAACATACTGCTAAAGGCTAGCAGAAGAGGCACTGTTTCTGCCCCTTCTGATGTCTATGTCAGAAGCTTCTTCTATCTCTTTTATACTTTAATAAATCTGTATTACATAAAAGCTCTGAGTGATCAAGCCTCATCACTAGCCCTAGATTGAATTCATCCCCTCTGGGGGCCAAGAATACTGGCGTCTTTCATCGTTCAGCAACAACCTTTCTGTTGGATGGCATCATTGACTCAATAGATATGAATTTGCACAAACTTTGGGAAATAGTAAGGACAGGGAAGCCTGGTGTGCTGCCATCAATGGGGTCTCAAAGAGTCAGATATGACTGAGGAACCAGCAACTACATACACACACACACACACACACACACACACACACACACACAAAAGCATTTCTACAACACTTTATAAAGGCTTGAGAAGGAAAAATAAACAAACAAAAAAAGATGGAGATGTTAAGGGACCAGACCTAGCCATGACAGGCTCAACAAGCTATAGTAAGCCTAAGATTCAGATTCTTATAAAACCTGAGTCATGATTCCGGGTAACCACACCCTGGGAAAGTCCCCGATTGCATCAAACCTGAGCCAATCTGGATAGGGATGCGGGATTTGAAAATCGAGCGTGCGTACAGCTCAGCCAATCATTACCCACCAGCTGAACTAAGAACCGCCTGTATAAAAGCAGCTGTTATTCAGAGCTCGGGGCTCTCATCAAGACTCCACTGCGCTGGATGAGACGGGAGCCATAGCTCGAGTTAGCAATAATACCCCCTTTATGCTTTTTCATTGCTGTGGACGTCTTATTCTCTCAGTTTTGGGGACTCGGACTTCGGGCATAACAGAGAAATTTGAAAATATAAACTAAATGAAATGGGGTCTCTGAATATGAAATAGAAAAAGTGAAAATAAACTAAATAAAAGTAAAAGATCATCATGTTGTCCAGTTGTTTTTTAATCTTTATTGGTTATTAGAATCACATCTGGATCTTTGAAGACAAAAGAAATACTTGGGCATTTATATTTATCCAACAATTCTAAGATAATTCTTAAGTGTATCTGGGTTTTAAAAAGTGATTACAGGGGAAATTCCAAGATGGCAGAGAAATAGGACAGGGAGACCACTGTCTCCCCACAAATATGTATAAAAGTCATCTGAATGTGGAGCAACTTCCACAAAACAACTTCTGAATGCTACAGAGGACCCCAGATACCCAGAAGGCCAAACCAATCTCTTTGAAATGAGGTAGGAAAAAAAAAAAAAAAAGAAGGCAATGGCAACCCACTCCAGTACTCTTGCCTGGAAAATTCCATGGATGAAGGAGCCTGGTAGGCTGCAGTCCATGGAGTTGCTAAGAGTCGGACACAACTGAGTGACTTCCCTTTCAATTTTCACTTTTATATATTGGAGAAGGAAATGGCAACCCACTCCAGTGTTCTTGCCTGGAGAATCTCAGGGACAGGGGAGTCTGGTGGGCTGCCATCTATGGGGTCGCACAGAGTCGGACACAACTAAAGTGACTTAGCTGCAGGACAAACAATATAGATGAAAAGCCAGACAAAGGATTTAGGGATGGAAACGCATCTTGGAGAAGGAGTCATGAAGGAGAAGTTTCCACACAATAGGTAACCCTCTCATAGGTGGATCAGTGGGGAGTTTTGGAATCTCAGAGTGCAGCACAAACAAACAAACAAACAAACAACAACAACACAGAATCCATGCTGTATGGCAGTTACCAGCCGAGAAGTAGCTCACATGCTTGTGTGTGCCCGCAGCATGTGGGGTCTGGGTGTGGAGACATAGGCATCAGTCCTTGGGGAAAGGACCAGGATTGAGTGCCTTGAGGGCACTCTGAGGGGACTAATGGGACATAGAAGCCAAACCATGGGAAAACCAGAGAGACAAAGAAAAAAAAATTCCTGTGAGAAGTCTCTAATACCACATTGTGACCCCTGGTGCACCCAGAGAACAAAAGATCATGTTCTAGGGAACACTGAAGGAGAGCAAGCTGGCTGCTGTTTATGGCCTGCCCCAGAGCCAGAGAGGTAGATGCATGACAGCTAGAGATGGAAGGCTAAGGGCCTCTGTAATCTTGGTCTCAGAGACCACATCTCCCGCTAATCTGTGAGCAGGTTGCTGGTTGCTAACCATATCTTACGGGACAGTTCATATCTGCCAGGAGTTTCATAGACTGAGACCAGCTCCCTTGAGATGTATGACTCACCTAGGACTGGGCCCTCACAGAACACTTGAAAGCATGAGAGCATGGACTTGGGAAGTACATGCTGCCTTCTGCTGTGGCAACCCCTATGTGGTCCATTTACTGTGAGCACACCCCACACATCTCAACGGTGTTTATTTACAGTGTCTTCCTCTCCACAACACAACTGAGCAGATGAGCCCACCTAAGTGGCTGCTTTTGCTCCCTCATGTCAGGGTGGAGTTTAGACACAGAAGAGACTTGTAAGCAGAGGAGCCAACCTAAGCAAAGAAAAGAAGAGAGAACAGCCTCTTAAGTGTCAAGTACAGCAGATTAAAATCCTGGAGTTAAGCTGAGGCTGTGCATTTGAGGAACAACTATAGACTTTGAGAACAAGTACAAGCCAGAACAAGAGATCATCTGACTTAAAATGACCCACGTTGCACACAAATGCTCCAGATAAATACCTAGATATATTTTTCTATATTTTTTATTAATTGTATGTTTTATTATTTAATTTCTTTTAATTTTTATTCTTACTTTTTTTCTTTTTCTTTTCTTTTTTTAACTTTATTCACCATCCTCTTTTTTTTTCTTCTCCCCCTTATACTGTCCTAATATGGTTCTTTGTGTTCAATTTAGGGCTTCCCACATAGCTCAGTTGGTAAATCATCTGCCTGCAATTCAGGAGACCCAAGTTAGATTCCCTGATCGGGAAGATTCCCTGGAGAAGGATATGACAACACATTTCAATTTTCTTGTCTGGAGAATCCCATGGACAGAGGAGCCTGGCAGGCCACAGTCCATGGGATTGCAAAAGTCAGACATGACTTAACGAGTAAATCTTCACCATGTTCAATTTAGTTTTTTATATTGTACTTAGGAGAGTCTAATTTTTAGTCTAGTTTTTTTTTTTTTTAATTTTTGCTTTTTGATCTTTTGCTATTAAGTTTGTACTTCTAAACGTTTAATTTTTAATATCAATTTTCACTTAGGGATTTGATTACTGACTTGATTGCTGTCTTCCCTTTATATTCTCTTTTCTCCTCCTGGTCACCTCTATCTCCTTCCCTCTTCTCTTCTCCATATAATTCTGTGAATCTCTTTATTCTTGGGTATGGAGAGTTGTTTCACCATTAACCTAGGGGTTTTATCTTCTGTGCTGTGTGGACACAGAAGTCTTGATGCTACAGAAGTCTTAATGCTACTGTAAGAGCTCAGGACAGAAACCCACAAGCAGAAAGCTCAACTCCAGAACTTTGGACCATCATAGAACTCCTGACCCCAGGGAATAGTAAAGATGTGGGCCCACCCAAAAGTCTCCGTACCTTCACTGAGGCTAAACTCCACCCAAGAGTGAACAAGAGTCCATGCTAATCCTCCAGTAAAATAGGAACACAGCTCTGAACATTAAAAGATAAGATACCCAAAGCCATACCAAATTCATTGAAACCCCAAAATTCACTACTGGACACTGCACTGGCCTCCACAGAAATGAGATCAAGTTCCATGCACCAGAACACTGACACAGGTTCCCCCAACCAGGAAGCCTTTATAAGATACTGGTCCAACTCCACCCACAGGGAGAAGACTCCACAATTAAGTGGAACCATGACTCTCCAGCCTGAAGAAAGGAGACTCCAAACACAGAAAACCAACAACATGAAAAGGCAGAGAAATATCCGGCAGGTGAAGTAATATGATTAAAAAAAAAAAAATTCACCAAACCAAACAAAAGAGGGTGACATAGAGAGTCTACTGGAAAACAATTCAGAATAATGATAGTACAGATGATTAAAACTTGAGAACAAAATGGAGTTACAGATAAATAGACTAGAGATATGGATTGAGAAAATGCAATAAATGTTTAGCTAGGACCTATAAGAAATAAAGAATAGTCAATCCATAATGAACAATGTAATAACTGAGATTAAAAATATTTTGGAGGGATCAACAGCAGAGTAATTGAGACAGAAGAAAGGGTAAGTGAGCAGGAAGATAAAGGTGGAAACAAATGAAAAAGAGTGGAAAAAAGGAAAAAGAATAAGAAATGAGGACAGTCTCAGAGACTTCTGGCATAATATCAAAGGCTGAGACATTTGAATTATAGATGCCCCAGGGGAAAAAAAAAAAAAAAGAAAAGAAAAAAAGGAAAAGAAAAAAAGAAAGGGCTTGAGAAAATACTTGAGGAGATAATAGTTGAAAACTTCCATAAAATGGAAAAGGAAATAGCCACCCAAATCCAAGAAACCCAGGGAGGCCCAAACAGGATAAACCCAAGGTTAAACACTCCAGTTCAGTTCAATTCAGTTCAGTCACTCATTCATGTCCAGGTCTTTGTGACCCCATAGCCTGCATCAGGCCAAGCAAGCCTCTCTGTCCATCACAAACTCCTGGAGCTTGCTCAAACTTATGTCTATTGAGTTCATGATGCCATCCAAACATGTCATCCTCTGGCATCCCCTTCTTCTCCTACCTTCAATCTTTCCCAGCATCAGAGTCTTTTCCAACAAGTCAATTCTTTGCAGAAATGGCCAAAGTACTGGAGCCTCAGCTAGCATCAGTCCTTCCATGAACATTCAGGACTGATTTCCTCTAGGATGGACTGGCTTGATCTCCTTGCTGTCCAAGGAACTCTCAAGAATCTTTTCCAACACTACAGTTTAAGAGCATCAATTCTTCAGTGCTCAGCTTTCTTTATACTCCAATTCTCACATCCATACATTACTACTGGATACACCATATCTTGTGACTATATGGACCTTTGTCAGCAAAGTAACATCTCTGCTTTTTAATATGCTATCTAGATTGGTCATAGCTTTTCTTCCAAGGAGAAAGTATATTTTAATTTTATGGCTGAAGTCACCATCTTCAGTGATTTTGGAGCCCAAGAAAATTAAGTCTGTCAATTTTTACTTTGTTTCCCCATCTATTTGCCATGAAGTAGTGGGAATAGATGCCATGATATTAGTTTTCTGAATGTTGAGTTTTAAGCCAGCTCTTCACCTTCATCAAGGGGCTCTTTAGTTCCTCTTTTCTTTCTGTCATAAGAGTGGTGTCATCTTCATAACTGAAGTTATTGATATTTCTCCTGGCAATCTTGATTTCAGCTTCTATTTTATCCAGCTCTGCATTTTGCATGATTACTCTGCATGTAAATTTAAATAAGCAGGGTGACAATATACATTCTTGACATATTCCTTTCTTAATTTGGAACCAGCCCATGATTCAACAAAACTAAAAGCTGGTTCTTTGATTAGATAATAAAATAGAAAGACTGTTAGCTAGACATATTATGAAAAAAGATAAAATAATAAAATTGGTAAAGTTAGAAATGAAAATGGATAAATCACAACAGACAACACAGAAATACAAAATTCTTAAGAGAGCACTATATGCCAATAAAATGGATAACTTGAGCAACTATATGCCAATATGAGCAAATATGTGCCAATAAAATGGATAACTTGGAAGAAATAAACAAATATTTTAGAAAGCATTGCTTTCCAAAACTGAGCCAGTAAGAAATAGAAAATCTGAACAGACCAAGCACTGGCATGGAAATTGAAACTATATCCAAAAATTGTCAGGAGTCACATTAGGCATTACTGACAAAATGAAGGCATGGCCCCAACTGCCTCTCCTCATCTCACATGCACGGTCCCAGGATAAAGGAGTTAGGCCTTGTGATTCTGACTTGTTCTTTCCTTTCTTTGGTTGAGTTGGCTTGAAAGAATGTTAAGGTTCTTGAGAGAAGCATGAGAAAGCACAAAGCTTTCTACAGTTGTGCCTAGAAAATAATCTATAAAATAACCATTGACATTTGTTATCTTTACAAAGAATGTCCAAGGATGAGCACATAGACTACAGCTTGAGGTCATGGGAAAAATTATTATCTGAGACCTGTTTGTGAGGGGAGTTTATAGCAAAAGAAGTTTGCTGAGTTTAGGGTTTAGGGATAATTAAGAATAGCTAGAAACCATTTTAGGAGATAATGATCTTAAGATGCTAGGGGCAAATAGAATCTAGAAAGATAAGAAATAAACTGAGAAATGTGGTATGAGTTACAATGTAATCACAAGTTAAGTATAGGACACATAAGAGAAAGAAGATAATCAATAGTTAAGCCGATTCTGAGAGAATCAGCTGAAGCAGGAACTCTGTTTGTAGGGCAACAATGATAAATCTGGGTGGGAAACTGGGAGTATTAAACCTTTGAGGTAATGCTCTTGTCAAAGTATAAAAGAGAATCTGAAGTTTGAAATAAACATGTAGTCCCGTACTTTGAGTCAGAGGCTACATCAAGATGTAGTCCCATACTATGAGTCAGAAGCTACATTACCACCGACATTGTCCGTCTTTTCAGGTTGAATCCTTGGCTGCTGGAGCTGGACTATAGCAAAAGATCTTCCAGAAAACAAAAGTCCAAGACCTGATGGCTTCTTAGGTAAATTCTACCAAAAAATGTATAGAAGAGCTAACACTTGTTCTATTCAAACTCTTCTAGAAAGTTGCAGAGGAATGTAAACCCCCAAACTCATTCCACAAGGCCACCAAAACCAAACAAAGATGCCACACATGCAAAAAGAAAACTACAGGCCAATATCATTGATGAACATAAATGCAAAAATCCTCAACAGAATTAGCAAATAGAATCCAGGAACATATTAAAAGACCATACATCATTGCCAAATTGGCTTTATTCCAAGGATGCAAAGATTCTTCAATATTCACAAGTCAATCAATATAATAAGTTGAAAGATAAAAACCATATGATTATATCAATAGACACAGAGAAAGCGTTTGACAAATTTCAACACCATTTATGATTAAAAAAAAAAAAAAAACTTTCCAGAAAGTAGGCATAGAAGAGATATACCTAAACGTAGGAAAAGTCATATATGACAAACCCACAGGAAACATTATCTTCAATGGCAAAAAATGGAAAGCATTTCCTCTAAAATCAAGAGCAAGACACAGGTACCCATTCTCACCACTACTATTCAGTGTAGTTTTAGAAGTCTTAGCCATAGCAATCAGAGAAGAGGATGAAATTTCAGGAATCCAGATTGGAAAAAAAAAAAAAAGTAAAACTCTCACTGTTTGAAGATGACATGATCTTCTGCATAGAAAACCCTAAAAATGCCACCCAAAAATTACTAGAGCTAATCAATGAATACAGTAAAGTCACAGGATATAAAATTAATACACAAAAATTTCTTGCATTCCTATACACTAACAGTAAAAATCAGAAAAAGAAATTAAGGAAACAATCCCATTCACCATTGCAACAAAGATAACAAAATATTTTAGAATAAATTTACCTAAAGTATCAAAATTGATTAAAAAAAATCAAAGATGACACAAATAGGTGGGGAAATATACCATGTTTGTGGACTGGAAGAATCAATATAGTGACAGTGAGTATCCTACCCAAAGGAATGTATAGATTCAGTGCAATCCCTATCAAACTACCAACAGTATTTTTCACAGAACTAGAACAAATAGTTTAAAAATTTATATGGAAACACAAAGGACCCTGAATATCCAAAGCAATCTTGAGAAAGAAGAAGTAAACTGGAGGAATCAACCTTCCTAACTCAGACTATAGAACAAAACTACAGTCACCAAGACAGTATGGTACTGGCACAAAGACAGAAATATAGATTAATGGAACAAAATGGAAAGCCCAGAGATAAATCAGAGTAACTATGGACACATTATCTTTGATAAAAGACTAAAATATACAATGGAGGGGAAAAAAATAGTCTCTTCAACAAGTGGTTCTGGGAAAACAAGTCAACTACATGTGAGAGAATGAAACTAGAACTATTTCTTACACCATATTAAAAAAAAAAAAAACCTTCAAAATGGATTAAATGTAAATGTAAGACCAGAAACTTAAAACTCATAGAGGAAAACATAGTCAGAGCACACTCTGACATAAATCACAGCATGATCCTCTATGACTTACCTCCCAGAGTTATAGAAATAACAATAAACAAATGGACCTAATTAAGCTTAAAAGTTTTTGCATGATGAAGGAAACTATAAGCAAGGTGAAAAAGCATCCCTCAGAATGGGAGAAGATAATAGCAAATGAGAAAACTGACAAAGACTTGTTCTCCAAAATATACAAGGAGTTTTCGCAGCTCAATACCAGAAAAAGAAACAACCCAGTCAAAAACTGGGCAGAAGACCTAAACAGACATTTCTCCAAAAACATGCAGATGGCTAATAAACACATGAAAAGATGCTCAACATCACTCATTAATAGAGAAATGCAAATTAAAACCACAATGAGGCATCATCTCACACTGATCAGAATGCCCACCATCAGAAAGTTTACAAACAAAAAATGCTGGTGAGGATGTGGATAAAACAGATCCCTCTTACACTGTTGGTGGGAATGGAAACTGGTGCAGTCACCATTAAGGACAGTGTGGAGATTCCTTAAAATAAAAAGACTGGGAATAGAACTGCCATATGACCCAGCAATTCCACTGCTTATCATATACTTTGAGGAAACCAGAATTGTAAGAGACGCATGTACCCCAATATTTATTGCAGCACTATTTACAGTAGCTAAGACATGCAAGCAACCTAGATGTCCATTGGCAGATGAATGGATAAGAAAGTTGTGGAATAGATAGATAGATAGATAGATAGATAGATAGACACATACACATACATGAAAGGGTTAGATGTCAGGAAGGGAGGCCAAGATTCCTGAGAAGGAGGCAAATGGCAGATGGCAAGTGGACAAATTTTATTTCCCCAGGTTCCTTCGCTCTGAAGTAGGTTTTTCAAATCCTGTGTTTCTAAGGCTATCTGAAACTAACTTTTTCAAAACCTGAGCTGCTAATTGCCCAGCAAAACAGTGAATCTTCCTCATGGGAATGTCCTTAAGCTATGTTAATGAAATTATGCATCTTGCTTAGAAATCTGCTTTTCTTCAAAAACTCATGTCAGTTGCATTACAATATATCTTGCCCAGAGACACCTCCTCCCAAGATGGCTCCCCTCCTGCCAATGCTATCTCAGAATGTATGGTGTGGGAGAGGAGTCCAGAGCAGTTCTCTCAACCTTGAGGTCTTTCTTTTATCTGTGAGTCATTAACACGTTGATAATGTCTTGTTAAAGACTTCCCCTTTTCATTACCTCTTGCTGGAACCTTTCTCTATCCTTGTTATTTTAATAAAATTTTGCTACACAAAAGCTCTGAGTAATAAGAAGCCTCGTCTTTGGTCGCGGATTGAAATTCTCTGATTTAGAAGGACATTACCAATGATCCTACATTCAGGGCAGCAAAAAAGGTGCAGATGTGAGAATAGACTTTTGGACTCAGTGGAAGAAGGTGAGGGTGGGATAATCTGAAAGAATAGCATTGAAACATGTGCGTTATCATATGTAAAATAGATGATTAGTACAAATTCGATGCATGAAGCAGGGCACTCAAAATTGGTGCTCTGGGACAACCCAGGGGGATAAGGTGGAGAGGGAGGTAGGAGGGATTTCAGGACGGAGAGAACACAAGTATTATACCTGTGGGTGATTCATGTTGATGTATAGCAAAAAACATTATAATATTACAAAGTGATTATCCATCAATTAAAGTAAATTGATTAATTTTTTAAAGTTATTATAGGTTTTTTCTATTCGATGGTATTTTAGAGACAAAATTATATCATTTTCTGTTGACCATCATGATACAATGGTATTAACATGAATATGAGTTACATAATCACAATAGGAAAAGATGTTTTGTACCCCAGTGATCATTGCAGCACTATTTATAGTATGTAGGATGTGGAAACAACCTAGATGTCCATTGGCAGATAAATGGTACAATCACAACAGAATATTGCTCAGCTATAAAAATGAATACATTTGAATCAGTTCTAATGAAGTGGATGATTCTGGAGCCTATTATATAGAGTGAAGCAAGCCAGAAGGAGAAAGACAAATGCTGTATGTTCATGGGAAATAGATGGGGAAACAGTGGAAGCAATATCAGACTTTATTTTTTGTGGCTCCAAAATCATTGCACATTGTGATTAAAGCCATGAAATTAAAAGAGGCTTACTCCTTGGAAGAAAAGTTATGACCAACCTAGACAGCATATTGAAAGGCAGAGATATTACTATGCCAACAAAGGTCTGTCTAGTCAAAGCTATGATTTTTCCAGTGGTCATGTATGAATGTGAGAGTTGGACTGTGAAGAAAGCTGAGTGCCAAAGAATTAAAGCTTTTGAACTGTGGTGGTGGAGAAGACTCTTGAGAGTCCCTCGGACTGCAAGTAGATCCAACCATTCAATCCTAAAGGAGATCAGCCCTAGGTGTTCTTTGGAAGGACTGATGCTAAAGCTGAAACTCCAATACTTTGGCCACCTCATGCGAAGAGCTGACTCATTGGAAAAGACTCTGATGCTCAGAGGGACTGGGGGCAGGAGGAGAAAGGGACGACAGAGGATGAGATGGCTGGATGGCATCAATGACTCAATGGATGTGAGTTTGAATGAACTCCGGGAGATGGTGATGGACAGGGAGGCCTGGCGTGCCGCAGTTCATGGGGTCGCAAAGAGTTGGACACGGACACGGTTGAGCGACCTAACCTAACTGAATGCATAAATATGGAATTTGAAAAGATGTTACTGATGATCATACATGCATGGCAACAAAGAAGACACAGATGTAAAGAACAGACTTTTGGACTCAGTGGGAGAAGGTAAGGGTGGGATGACCTGAGATAATAGCATTGAAACATGTATATTACCATAGATAAAATAGATGACCAGTATAGTTCCATGCATGAAGCTGAGCGCTCAAAGCTGTACTCTGGGAAAACCCAGAGGAACATCTTAGGGAGGGAGATTGGGGTGACTGAGGTTTGGGGGGGACACATGTATACCTATGTCTGATTCATGTTGATGTATTACAAAAACCACCACAATATTGTAAAGTAATTACCTTTCAATTAAAATATTTAAAAAAAAAGATATTTATCAGTTTTCACAATTGATAGCCAGACAAAAAATAAAAGATAATTATAAATCATAATGGAAACATAATTAACCTAACAGTATAAAATAATTACATATGATTTGATGGGTTGAATAGAGTGATGTGGTAAGTGAAAGTGCATACATGCACATGTTTTCACTCACCCAGCCAGTCTATGTCTTTTGGTTGATGTATTTAATTCATTTACATTTAAGGTGATTATTTATATGCATAAATCTATTACCATCTTCTTAATTGTTTGGGGTTCTTTCTCTGTAGGTCTCTTCCTTCTCTTGTGTTACCAATTTATTGAAGTTTTTTTTAACATTTAATGTAAAACTGGTTTGGCATTGCTGAATTCTCTTAACATTTACTTACTTGTAAGGCTTTTGACTTCTCTGCCAAATTAAGAAACAAGGTCTTGCTGGGTAGAGTATTCTTGATTGTAGTTTCTTCCCTTTCATCACCTTAAACATACTATGGCATTCCCTTCTGACTTGTAGAGTTTCTGTTTAGAAATTAGCTGATAGATTTGTGAGAGTTCCCTTGTATTATAGTTGTCGTTTTTCTCTTGTTACTTATACTATTTTATTTTATTTATTTTATTTTTTTGCCAGTTTGATTACTATGTGTCTTAGTGTGTTCCTCCTTGGGTTTATCCTGCCTAGGACTCTCTGGACTTCCTGAACTTGGTTGACTATTTCTTTTCCCATATTAGTGAAGTTTTCAACCTTTTCAAATATTTTCTCAGGTCCTTTCTCTTCCCGTTGGACCCCTATCATGCAAATGTTGGTGTGTATAATGTTATACTAGAAGACTCAGGCTGTCTTCTCTCTCTCTTTTTTTTTTTTCCTGTTTTACTGCCAAAATTTTCACCATTCTGTCTTCCAGGTCATTTAATCCTTCTGCCTCAGTTATTCTGCTATTGATCCCTTCCAGTGTATTGTTCATCTCTGTTTGCCCTTTAGTTCTTTTAGGTTTTGGTAAACATGTCTTGCATTGTATCTTCTTCATTCTTTTCCCAAGATCCTGGACCATCTATACTATCACTATTTTGAATTCTTTTTCTGGAATGTTGCCTATCTCCACTTCATTTGTTGCTTGCTTTTCATTTTTGTTGTTGTTGTTTATTTGATCTTATTCTTTCATTTGGGAGAAAATCCCCTACTCTTTCATTTAAATTAATTTTCTGTGATTGTGTTTTTTGTTCTGGAGACTGTGGGATTGTAGTTCTTCTTGATTCTTCTGTCTGCCCTCTAAGGGATGAATGTGATGGGAGGGCCTGGTGGCAAGAACTGGGTCTTGTTCTGGTGGGCAGGGTCATGGTCAGTAAAACTTTCATGCAATTATCTGCTGATGGATGAGGCTGCACTCCCTCTCTGTTAGTTGTTTTGCTTGAGGCAACCCAGTCCTGAGTCTACAGTCTCTATAGTAGGTTAAGAGGGCTGCAAGAGAGCTAACTTTCCAAAGGGCATCTCCCAGGACTGCTTCTGCCAGTGACCCTGTCCCTGTGGCAAGCCACTACTGACTCACACCTCCACAGGGGACCCTTACACACTAGCAGGTATGTCTGGTTTAGTCTCCTGTAGGGTCACTGCTCCTTTCCCCTGGGTCCTGGTGCATGCAAGATTTCGTTTGTGTCCTCCAAGTGTAGAGTCTCTGTTTCCCCAAGTCCTGTGGAAGTTCTGTAATCAAATTCCATTGACCTTCAAAGTCAGATTCCTGGGGGATTCCTAGTTCCTTTGCTGGATCCCCAGACTGGGAAGACTGATGGAGGGCTCAGAACTGTCACAACAATGGGAAATCTTTGGTATTATTATTGTTCTCCAGTTTTTGCTTGGCCCACGAGTTGAATATGGGGTTGATTTTATCATGATTGTGCCCCTCCTACCCTCTCATTGTGGTTTCTCCATTGTCTTTTGTTTCAGGATATCTTTGTGTGTGTGTGTGTGTGTGTGTGTGTGTGTGTGTTTTCCAGCATCCTCCTGTCTAATGTTACTCAACAGCAAGTTGCGATTTCACTGCTCTTGCAAAAGAGGAGGGCAAGTCCTTCTACTTTGCCATCTTGATTTGATCTCCAAAACTTACTTTTAAAATAGCATTTTAAAATGATGAGCCCTCTATTATGCCAAGTGAAATAAGTCAGACAAAGATAAATGCCCTATGATTTCACTTATATGTGGAATCTGAAAAACAAACAACAAAACATAAGCAGACTCATAGATACAAAGAATAAATGAATGATTGCCAGAGGAGTTGGATGGAGACAGCCAAAATAGATGAATAGGATAAATGAATAGGAATTTAAAAATTAAAAGCCTCCAGTTATATAATAACTACATCATGGGGATGTAATCTACATGTAGGAAATACAAGCAATAATATTGTAACAACTTTGTATGATGATAGATAAATGGTAATTGGATTTTATGGTGAATACTTCATAAAGTATAAAAATATTGAATCACTGTGTTGTAATTAAACCTTTATTTAAAACTAAAATACAGTATATTAATTATAACTTTTTTTTAATATGATAAGGGATTGTCAGGCTTGAGTTGATAATTGGTTTGAATTGACAACTTGGTAATTGGTAATTGTTGAAGCTGGATAATGGGTACTTTGGGATCTGTTTGTGTACAAGTTTTGCTTTTTTATTTTTAAAGATATTATTTGTTTTCCTTTTTAAAAATTGTGTTATTTCCTTATTTTTGGCTTTGCTGGGTCTTCATTGCTGCATGGGCTTTTCTCTAGTTGTGTTGAGCTATGCCTACTCTCCAGTTGGGGAGCACAGGCTTTTCATTGTGGTGGCTTCTTCTGTTGTGGAGCGTGGGTTCTAGGGCATGTGGGCTTCAGTAGTTGTGGCACATGGAATCAGTAGTTGAGCTCCTGGGCTCTAGAACAGGCTTAATAGCTATGGTGCACAGCCTTTGTTGCTCTGTAACAAGTGAAATTTTCCCAGTGAGCTATCAAATCCATGTCTCCTGGATTAGTAGGTAG
This sequence comes from Madoqua kirkii, assembly GCA_006408675.1. Taxonomy (NCBI): domain Eukaryota; kingdom Metazoa; phylum Chordata; class Mammalia; order Artiodactyla; family Bovidae; genus Madoqua; species Madoqua kirkii. The sequence continues at coordinate 11,529 of SJYC01139672.1, read as the reverse complement.
ATTCTTTACCATTGAGCCACCAGGGAAACCCTTGTGTACAAGTTTTAATTTCTCAATTATTAAGAACTTTAAATAATGCAAAATTTTTTTAAATTTACATCTTAGAATAATTCCCCAAGATATAATAAAATTAAAAAATTAAAATACAAGAACATATGGGTAGTAGTCTATCACTTGTACTAAAAATAAGCAGTTTTTACATATTTGATTGTATGTGCATGAAATTTTTCTGGAATCACACTCACTTCCCAGTGAAATTGGTTGCCTTTAGTGAATATAAGTAAATAACTAAAAACTAGGGATGAGAGGAAGAACTCTGTGTATGTTCATTTATTAACTTTAGAAATTTAAACCTTAATATAAAATGTAAATTAAAAATAAAGTCCATACCTAAGGAAAATTTGCTCTGTATCACTTCCAGAGTAATGATGTTATAAACATGTCCCTAATCTTTATATATCTTATCTGCATCACATGTTAAAATACTTGACATAAAACTCAGAGGTTCACAGAACAAATATTCTCTTTAGGGTTGAAGTCCAGAGCACAACTTAAACACTCTGAGAAAAACAAAACTACCAGAAGCTCTCTACTCCAAAAATGTAACAATTTGCTCCCCATCCTGAGTTAGGAATGTTAGCTTATAGTAAAGATGAAGTTTCTGTTTATGATCATTAACTAGGATTCAGAGTATGTATTCCTATTCTACTCTGTGTAGAGCAAAAACTCTGTAAATACAAAGCCCCTAGACCTCACACTTCCTAGATAGAAGCTTGACAAACTAAAAGTGATTTAAATGAACACAACCATGATTCAGAGAGGGATTTGAATTGACGACAGAGAGCAAAAGCATGGAAAATAATTAGCAAACTAAATTCTCAGATGGAATGGTAGCTATTCTCAAATTCTCAGTTGCTTCAGGTCAAAGAACAAGTAGAAATGTTAAAGGATGAAAATAAACTCCATTGGAAGAAATCTTAGGGAATTGAAATTTAATTGAATATAATTTGATCTTTTCTAGCAGTCAGAACTCAAAAAGTGGAATGGGCTACCTCCAGAAGTAGTATGTCATTTGATGTTGGAAAGCTCAAGCAAAAGAAGGCAATTCCTATGTGGAAGTATTATGAAGAGCATGTCTTTGCACTGGCTAGAAGTTCCAGTATGTCTAAGGTGGCTGGATTGCCTTGGAAGAAAAGCATTCAGTCTTTAACCTCTAATGATTGCTCTAGGTTTTTATGCCTTTTATCAGCTTGAGGAAGGTGCCTCCCGCTCCTAACTTGCTGGGGACTTAGGTCATGGAAGTATTGTTGAAGAGTGAAGAGACTGAATAGAAATGCATGGAATATGGTCTGTGAGAGGGCCTCACGTTTCTCCTGCTTTTTCAGACATCAGTGTGATATATCTGGTGTTTTGTGAAAGATCACAGACTCTCATTCACTGGACATATGAATGTAGCAACTCCTTATAATAAATTCCTTCATTCAAAGGCCGCAGTGTGGGAACATTAAAAATTGCTAATCTTTCAAGAAGTGTTGCTCTTACTCTTTAATCCATTCATTTATGAATGCTTTATATATATATAAAATGAGTAAGAGAAAATAAAGGAATGAGACTTCCTGGTGAAGTAAACAGCAAAAAGGCTACTTTAAATGTGACGATAAAAACCAAGACAAGCTGACAACTAGCTGTAAAGTCCTATGATAAACAGTGGTTGTCAAGTTAATTGTTTGCCACAGTCATATTTTTTCAGCCTGGCTTATCAGTAAAGAAGGCTATAGAAATTAACCTGTGTTCAGGCATATCACTCCTATAAACCACCTGCTGAACCTCCAGTTCCTGTCAGCTGAGGGCCGTCTCTTCCTGCTCAGAACTATATATGCAGTGGTATTTGCAGAAGGGTGTGAGAGAAAGAGTAAATAACTGAAATGATACATACTAAATCCTGCCTGTTTCCTTTTGGATACATCATAGGGCACCCGTCCCCGCGGCCCACTCCCCCACCCCCTCGCCCTTGATATAGAGGAGGTATAGATTCTCCTTGGACAAATCCTAATCAAAACTTCAGCTAACAGATTACCAAACGTTGGTTAATGAAGTGCCACCCAGACATGCCTGTGTTTTCATGTCCTGGCTGAGTTCAGCGAACTGTTTATTAATGGACTTGGCCTATCCCGTCCTGACCCCAAGACACTGAGGCCTCTGTCTGAACCAGGCTCATGAGTTTCTTCCTAGCCTCTCTCAGGAACCGGAGTACTTCTGGTAAGTTTTTATAAAATCCTTGTATATTTTCATGACAAAATGAAACTCTTTTTTATTAGTCCATATTGACAAGTAGTATATTTCATCCTCGTAATTATGAGATTCCATTGGTCTTTAGATTCATTTATGTTCTTTCCTGGAGATTTCTTTTTTAAGTAAAAGAAATATGGCTTAAAAGGTAGGAGAGAAATCTCCACTTTGTGCAACACCCCTTCGGATTTTTTTTTTTTTCTCTTATTTGGTTTCTTTGTGCTAGGCTTTTCCTCTCAAATTAGAAGATATATATTTTCATTTAATTCCAAGGTGGAATTAAGTAAATTAAATGGAGTCACAAGACTTTGTTCAGTTCTCATATTTTCCCTGTATTGAACTATGATTCTATATTTTGTTGAAAATAAAAAATGATTTTAAGAGAAATATTTCTGAGGAAAATAGTTAAATAATGATTTATTTTTAATTTAAAATAAAGCAGATAAATAGCATTTCTTTCTGAATATTTTAAAAGGCGTTTTGTGATATAATTTTTGTTATAGAAATTTGTGACCAACATAATTTGGCTTAAGATATTCAAACAGCAATCAGAGATAAAATGTTATGATGTATGTCTCAAAATTCAGGTTGGATCAAACTTATGTTATTGCCTGTGTGTTGTGTGACAAGGTACAGAAAATTCAGCCAGGCTATTACATTACATTATCAACAGTTAAAAACAAAATTTCTCTCGGATGCAATATTTAAAATCATACAAACACACACAAAATGCTGCTTTTCATATCTACAATCCCAACCTAGAGTCATTTTATCTAGGATTTAGGAGCAAAGTCTCTTTATTATAAAAATTTTCAAACGTAAAGGAAAAATGAAATAATTATACCTTGAATATCCAAATATTAGGATTTCCTGGTGGTCCAATGGTTAAGATTCCAAGCTTTCATTTCACAGGCATGGGTTCAATCCCTGGTTGGGGAACTAAGATTCTACATACCACGTAGTAAAAAAGAAAATGTATAAATAATAAAATTATAAAAATAAAAATTTTTCCTATATTGGCTTCTTCATATACTATCCAGTATCCACTATTTATCCATCAACTTATCTTCTTTACTTTTTGATGGATTGTAAATTTCAATTTAACTTTTTCCTTGAAGTAAAATTCATGTGCAAGTATAATGCACAAATCTTTAGCATGCCATTTGATGAGTTTTGATAAATACACACATCCATGTAACCCAAGTCCGTGTCAATATATAGAAGAGTACCATCATTCCAGATCTATAAAAATTATTCCTCCCCCTGCCCAGCCAGTCCCTTAGCCCATCCTAGAGTCAAATACACTTCTCCATCTTTATATAGTATACACATATGATTCTATTTAGATTCATTTATGTTTTTGAGTGTATTAGTAAGTCATTTATTTCTTTAATGTGAATAGTATCCCAACTGTATTTCAGTTTATAAATGTCCATGTCTTGTTTTTCTATTCTTTTTGTTGAACTTTATCCAGTTTGGGGCTATTATAAACAAGCCTGGACATTCATAGATGTATCTTTATGGACATTCTTAGATGTATATTTCACTGAACATATATTTTCAGCCTCATGTGTTAACAAATAGGAATAAAATTGCTGAGTCATAATGTACTAAGAACTTTAGCTTTATGAGACACTATCAGAACTTTTCAAAAATGATTACATCATCTCATCTCCCTCACTTCAGTTATGTGACATCTCTGCTAATTTTGAGGTGATCAGTGCTTAGAATTTTGGTTATTATTGTGTTTTGATAATGCTCTCATTGTGGTTTATTTGCATTTACCTGATAAATAATGCTGTAAACATTTTCCCAGGGAAGTGGTCATTTGTACATATTCCAATTTGACTATATATATAGGCTTGTCTTTTATGATTGAGTTGGAGGAATTCTTATAAGCATATATTCCAGTTACAAGTTCCGGGTCAGTTATTACTATGCAGATATGTTCTCCCAGTCTGTGGCTTGCTCATTAATTTTCTTAAATGTGTAGCTTGATGAACACTAGTTTTAAATTTGATTGAAACCTAATTTCAGCAACGGTCTAGTCAAAGCTATGATTTTTCCAGTGGTCATGTATGGACGTGAGAGTTGGACTGTGAAGAAAGCTGAGTGCCAAAGAATTGATGCTTTTGAACTGTGGTGTTGAAGAAGACTCTTGAGAGTCCCTTGGACTTCAGGGAAGTCCAACTAGTCCATTCTAAAGGATCAGTCCTGGATGTTCTTTGGAAGGAGTGATGTTGAAGCTGAAACTTCAATAGTCTGGCCACCTCATGCAAAGAGATGACCCATTGGAAAAGACTTTGATGCTGGTGGGGATTGGGCACAGGAGGAGAAGGGGATGACAGAGAATGAGATGGCTAGATGGCATCACTGCCTCGGTGGATGTGAGTCTGAGTGAAATTTGGGAATTGATGATGGACAGGGAAGCCTCAGTTGAGTTCAGTTCAGTCACTCAGTCGTGTCCGACTCTTTGCCACCCCATGCCAAGACTCCCTGTTCATCACCAACTCCCAGAGTTCACTCAGACTCACGTCAATAGAATCAGTGATGTCATCCAGCCATCTCATCCTCTGTTATCCCCTTCTCCTCCTGCCCCCAATTCCTCCCAGAATCAAAGTCTTTTCCAATGAATCAGCTCTTTTCATGAGGTGGCCAAAGTATCGAAGTTTCAGCTTTAGCATCAGTCCTTCCAAAGAATTCCCAGGGCTGATCTTCAGAATGGACTGGTTGGATCTCCTTCTAGTCCAAGGGACTCTCAAGAGTCTTCTCCAACACCACAGTTCAAAAACATCAATTCCTTGGCACTCAGCATTCTTTACAGTCCAACTCTCACATCCATAAACGACCTCAGGAAAAATCATAGCCTTGACTAGGTGGACCTTAGATGGCAAAGTAATGTATCTGCTCTGGAATATACTATCTAGGTTGGTCATAACTTTTCTTCCAAGGAGTAGTGTCTTTTAATTTCATGGCTTGAATCATCATCTGCAATGATTTTGGAGCCCAGAAAAATAAAGTCTAACACTGTTTCTACTGTTTCCCCATCTATTTCCTATGAAGTGATGGGACCTGATGCCATGATCTTCGTTTGCTGAATGTTGAGCTTTAGGCCAGCTTTTTCACTCTCCACTTTCACTTTCATCAAGAGGCTTTTTATTTCCTCTTTACTTTCTGCCATAAGGTTGGTGTCATCTGTATATCTGGGGTTATTGATATTTCTCCCGGCAATCTTGATTCCATCTTGTGTATCTTCCAGCCCAGCGTTTCTCATGATGCACTCTGCATATAAGTTAAATAAGCAGGGTGAAAATATATAGCTTTGATATACTCCTTTTCCTATTTGGAACCAGTCTGTTGTTCCATGTCCAGTTCTAACTGTTTCTTCCTGACCTGCATTCAGATTTCTCAAGAGGCAGGTCAGGTGGTCTGGTATTCCCATCTCTCAGAACTTTCCAAAGTTTATTGTGATCCACACAGTCAATGGCCTTGGCATAGTCAATAAAGCAGAAATAGATGTTTTTCTGGAACTCTCTTGCTTTTTCCATGATCCAGCGGATGTTGGCAATTTGATCTTTGGTTTCTCTGCCTTTTCTTAAAAACAGCTTGAACATCAGGAAGTTCACGGTTCATGTATTGCTGAAGCCTGGCTTCCAGAATTTTGAGCAGTACTTTACTAGCATGTGAGATGAGTGCAATTGTGCAGTAGTTTGAACATTCTTTCGCATTGTCTTTCTTTGGAATTGGAATGAAAACTGACCTTTTCCAGTCCTGTGGCCACTGCTGAGTTTTCCAAATTTGCTGGCATATTGAGTGCAGCACTTTCACAGCATCATCTTTCAGGATTTGAAACAGTTCAACTGGAATTCCATCACCTCCACTAACTTTGTTGATAGTGATGCTTTCCAAGGCCCACTTAACTTCACATTCCAGGATGTCTGGCTCTAGATGAGTGATCACACCATTATAATTACCTGGGTGTTGAATATCTTTTTTGTACAGTTTTTCTGTGTATTCTTGCCACCTCTTCTTAATATCTTCTGCTTCTGTTAGGTCCATACCATTTCTGTCCTTTATCGAGCCCATCTTTGCATGAAATGTTCCCTTGATATCTCTAATTTTCTTGGAGAGATTTCTAGTCTTTCCCATTCTGCTTTTTTTTTTCCTCTCTCTCTATTTCTTTGCATTAATCACTGAAGAAGTCTTTCTTATCTCTTCTTGCTTTTCTCTGGAACTCTGCATTCAGATGTTTATATCTTTCCTTTTCTGCTTTGCTTTTCACCTCTCTTCTTTTCAGAGCTATTTGTAAGGCCTCCCCAGACAGCCATTTTGCCATTTTGCATTTCCTTCCCAATGGGATATTCTTCATTTCTGTCTCCTGTACAATGTCACGAACCTCTGTCCATAGTTCATCAGGCAGTTCATCTATCAGACCTAGGCCCTTAAATCTATTTTTCACTTCCTCTGTATAATCATAAGGGATTTGATTTAGGTCATACCTGAATGGTATAGTGGTTTTCCCTACTTTCTTCAATTTGAGTCTGAATTTAGTAATAAGAAGTTCATGATCTGAGCCACAGTCATCTGCTGGTCTTGTTTTTGTTGACTCTATAGAGCTTCTCCATCTTTGGCTGCAAAGAATATAATCAATCTGATTTCGGTGTTGACCATCTGGTGATGTCCATGAGTTGAGTCTTCTCTTGTGTTGTTGGAAGAGGATGTTTGCTATGACCAGTGTTTTTTTGGGGGGCAAAACTCTTTTAGTCTTTGCCCTGGCGTGCTGCAATTCATGGGGTCGCAAAGAGTCAGACATGATTGAGTGACTGAACTGAACTGACTGAAGCTTAGTTACCTATATTTTGTATGGTTATTACTACCATTTGAAATATAATAGTTTTTTTTTTGTTTTTTAATTCCCAAGTTTGCAAGGTACTGGTCTATCTTTTTTCCCCTTAGAAGCCTTATCATTTTACTTTTTAGACTTATTTTTATTGATGTAGCATCAGTTTATAATGTTATACATTTCGTGTGTATAGCATTATATTTCTACTTCTGCACACCCCACAGTGTGTTTACCACCATAAATTTAATTTCCATCTGTCACCATAAAGTGAAACCTTTGGCCCTTTAGATGCCCCTTCCATCTATCCCTCTGATAACAACTACTGTGTTTGTTTTTTCTTGGTTCATTTATTTTGGTTTGTTTGTTTAATTCCACATATGCATGAAATCATACACTGTTTGTCTTCCTCCATCAGGGGAAGGTCCATCCATGTTGTAACAAATATCAAGATTTCATCTTTTTATGACTGAGTAATATTCCACTGTGTGTATATATATCATATCTTCTTTATCCATTCATCTATTGATGGGCAATTAATTTTCCATATCTTGGCAATAATACTACTATGAACATTGAGGTGCATATATCTTTTTGAATTAGTGCTTTCATATTACTCTATAAATAACTGAAAGTGAGGTAACTGGATCAAATAGTAGGTTTTTTTTTTTTTTTTGAGGTATTTACATACGGTTCTCCACAGTAACTGCACTGATTTACAATCCCACAAACAGTTCACAAGAATTTCCTTTTCTGAACATCCTTATCAGCAGCTATTCTTCTTATATTTTTGTTAGTAGACATTCTAACAAGGATGAAATTCTATCTCATGGTTTTGATTTGAATTCCCCTGCTACTGAAAACCTTCTCATGTATTGGCCATTGCATGTCTCTTTTGCTAAGACATCTATTCAGTGTCTCTGCCTATTTTTTTTTTCTCTTTTTTTAAAACAAATTTATTATTTTAATTAGAAGTTAATACTTTAAAATATTGTATTGGTTTTGCCATACATAAACATAAATCTGCCACACGTGTGGTATACACGTGTTCCCCATCCTGAACCCCCTTCCCTCCTCCCTTCCTGTACCATCTCTCTGGGTCCTTTCAGTGCACTAGCCCCAAGCATCCAGTATCATGCATCAAACCTGGACTGGTGATTCATTTCATATATGATATTATACATGTTTCAATGCCATTCTCCCAAATCATTGTATCCTCTCCCTCCCTCACGGAGTCCTAAAGACTGTTCTATATATCTGTGTCTCTTTTGTTGTCTCATACAGGGTTATCATTACCATCTTTCTAATTTCCATATATATGCATTAGTATACTCTTATTGGTGTTTTTTTTTTTTTTTTTCTTTCTGGCTTGCTTCACTCTGTATAATAGGCTCCAGTTTTATCCACCTCATTAGAACTGATTCAAATTGGGTTGATTTTTTTGTTGTTGTTTAATGAGGTTTTGTATATTTTGGATTTTAATTTCTTAATATATATACTGTTTGAAAGTATCTTCTCCCATTTCAGACATTTTTTGCTGCTGTTGTTGATGGCATTTTTTTTTTTTTTTGAGGTACAAAAGCTTTTCACTTTGATGTAGTCCCATTAGTTTATTTTTACTTTTGCTTCCCTTGCCTGAGGACATATATCTAGAAAGATATTGCTCAGACTGGTGTCAAAGAGAATGTTGTCCAAGTTTTCTTCTAGGAGTTTTCTGGTTTCTGGAGAAGGATATGGCAGCCCACCCCAGTATTCTTGCCTGGAAAATCCCATGGACAGAGGAGCCTGGCAGCCTACAGTTCATGTGGTCACAAAGAGTTGAACATGACTGAGAGACTTCACTTTCTGGTTTCAGGTCTTAGCTTCAAATCTTTAACCCATTTTGTGTTGATTTTTGTGTATGGTGTGAGAGAGTGAGTGATCTAGTTTCTTTCTTTTCTTTTCTTTTTTTCTTTTTTTTTTTTGCATGTGGCTCTTGTTTTCCTAATACCATTTATTGAAGGATTATATTTTCACCAAGGAATATCTTTTCTCCTTTGTGAAAAATTAATTACCTGTGAACACATGCGTTTATTTCTGGGCCCTAAATTCTGTTCCACTGATCTATGTATCTGTTTTTCTGCCAAAATGATGCTATTTCAATATTATTTATTAAATTTATTATTAATAAATAGTATTATAAAACTACATATTATATAATATTATTTATTTGTTATTACTGTTATTTTGTGATATAGTTTGAAATAAAGGAGTGTGATACCTCCAGCTTTGTTTCCCTCCCCAGCTTAGAAGTGCTTTGGCTAATCAGTCATTTACTGTTCCATAAAAATTTTAGAATTTCTTGTTCTTTTTCTGTGAAAAAATGTCATTGCAATTTTGAAAAGGATTGTATAGAATCAGTTGATTGCTTTAGGTAATATGGACATTTTAACAACACTAATTGTTCTGATTAATGTGTGTGGATTTGCATGCTAAGTCACTTCAGTAGTGTCTGACTCTGCAAATCTATAACTGTAGCCCACCAGGCTCCTCTGTCCATGGGATTCTCTAGGCAAGAATACTGGAGTGGGTTTCAGTGTGCTTCTCTCTGGGGGATCTTCCAAATTCAGGAATCAAACCTGCATCTTCTGGGAAGTTTCAATTCACGATTATGAGATATACATGTGTATCTTTCCATTTACTTGTGTCTTCATTGTCTTTCAGCAATGTCTTATAATTCTCAGCATATAGGTCTTTCATTTCCTTGAATAGATTTATTCCTCAGCATTTTATTCTTTTTGTTACAATTGTGATTCCCCCCTCCCTTATTTCTCTTTTTCTTAGTTCATTGTTAGTGCAAAGTTTTGCATCCTGGAACTTACTTCTTCCTTTCCATATTGGACTCCTTTTATATCTTTTTCTTGCTTAATTGCTCGGGCTAGGATTGCCAGTACTATATTGAATAGAAGTAGTGAAAACTGATATCCATGTTTTATTCATGATTGTAGTTCAGTTCAATCGCTCAGTCATGTCTGACTCTTTGTGACCTCATGAACTTCAGCACGTCAGGCCTCCTTGTCTATCACCAACTCCTGAAGTCCACCCAAACCCATATCCACTGAGTCAGTGATGTCATGAAACCATCTCATTTTCTGTCATCCCCTTCTCCTCCTGTCCTAAATCTTTCCCAACATCAGGGACTTTTTCAAAGAGTCAACTGGTTGCATCAACTGGCCAAAGTACTAGAGTTTCAGCTTCAACATCAGTCCTTCCAAAGAAATCCCAGGACTGATCTCCTTTAGTATGGACTGGTTGGGTCTCCTTGCAGTCCAAGGGATTCTCAAGAGTCTTCTCCAACATCACAGTTCAAAAGCATCAATTCTTTGGCACTCAGCTTTCTTTATAGTCCAACTCTCACATCCATATATTACCACTGGAAAAATAATAGCCTTGAGTAGATGGATCTTTTTTGGCAAATTAATGTTTCTGCTTTTTAATATGCTATCTAAGTTGGTCATAATTTTTCTTCCAAGGAGTAAGTGTCTTAATTTCATGTCTGCATTCACCATCTGCAGTGATTTTGGAGCCCAAAAAAATAAAGTCAGCCACTGTTTCCCCATCTATTTACCATGAAGTGATGGGACCAGAATGCCATGATTTTAGTTTTTTTAATGTTGAGCTTTAAGCCAGATTTTTCACTCTCCTCTTTCATTTTCATCAAGAGGTTCTTTTTCACTTTCTGTCATAAGGGTGGTTTCATCTGCATATCTAAGGTTATTGACACTTCTTCCAGCAATTTGATTCCAGCTTGTGCTTCCTCCAGCCAAGCATTTCTCATGATGTACTCTTCATATAAGTTAAATAAGCAGGTGATAGTATACAGCCTTGACGTACTCCTTTTCCTATTTGGAACCAGTCTGTTGTTCCATGTCCAGTTGTAACTGCTGCTTCCTGACCTGAATACAGGTTTATCAAGAGGCAGGTCAAGTGGTCTGGTATTACCATCTCTTCCAGAATTTTCCACAGTTTATTGTGATCCACACATTCAAAGGTTTTGGCATAGTCAACAAAACAGAAATAGATGTTGGTTTTTTTTTCTGGAACTCTCTTGCTTCTTTGATGATCCAGGGATGTTGGCAATTTGATCTCTGGTTCCTCTGCCTTTTCTAAAACCAGCTTGAACATCTGGAAGTTCACAGTTCACATATTGCTGAAGTCTGGCTTGGAGAATTTTGAGCACTTTACTAGCATGTGAGAAGAGTGCAATTGTGTGGTAGTTTGAGCACTCTCTGGAATTGCCTTTCTTTGGGATTGGAATGAAAACTGAATATTTCCAGTCCTGTGGCCACTACTGAGTTTTCCAAATTTGTTGACATATTGAGTGCAGCACTTTCACAGCATCATCTTTCAGGATTTCAAAT
>SJYC01139671.1:0-13314 GCA_006408675.1 Madoqua kirkii | reverse complement strand
CTTTTCTTTTCTTTTTTTCTTTTTTTTTTTTGCATGTGGCTCTTGTTTTCCTAATACCATTTATTGAAGGATTATATTTTCACCAAGGAATATCTTTTCTCCTTTGTGAAAAATTAATTACCTGTGAACACATGCGTTTATTTCTGGGCCCTAAATTCTGTTCCACTGATCTATGTATCTGTTTTTCTGCCAAAATGATGCTATTTCAATATTATTTATTAAATTTATTATTAATAAATAGTATTATAAAACTACATATTATATAATATTATTTATTTGTTATTACTGTTATTTTGTGATATAGTTTGAAATAAAGGAGTGTGATACCTCCAGCTTTGTTTCCCTCCCCAGCTTAGAAGTGCTTTGGCTAATCAGTCATTTACTGTTCCATAAAAATTTTAGAATTTCTTGTTCTTTTTCTGTGAAAAAATGTCATTGCAATTTTGAAAAGGATTGTATAGAATCAGTTGATTGCTTTAGGTAATATGGACATTTTAACAACACTAATTGTTCTGATTAATGTGTGTGGATTTGCATGCTAAGTCACTTCAGTAGTGTCTGACTCTGCAAATCTATAACTGTAGCCCACCAGGCTCCTCTGTCCATGGGATTCTCTAGGCAAGAATACTGGAGTGGGTTTCAGTGTGCTTCTCTCTGGGGGATCTTCCAAATTCAGGAATCAAACCTGCATCTTCTGGGAAGTTTCAATTCACGATTATGAGATATACATGTGTATCTTTCCATTTACTTGTGTCTTCATTGTCTTTCAGCAATGTCTTATAATTCTCAGCATATAGGTCTTTCATTTCCTTGAATAGATTTATTCCTCAGCATTTTATTCTTTTTGTTACAATTGTGATTCCCCCCTCCCTTATTTCTCTTTTTCTTAGTTCATTGTTAGTGCAAAGTTTTGCATCCTGGAACTTACTTCTTCCTTTCCATATTGGACTCCTTTTATATCTTTTTCTTGCTTAATTGCTCGGGCTAGGATTGCCAGTACTATATTGAATAGAAGTAGTGAAAACTGATATCCATGTTTTATTCATGATTGTAGTTCAGTTCAATCGCTCAGTCATGTCTGACTCTTTGTGACCTCATGAACTTCAGCACGTCAGGCCTCCTTGTCTATCACCAACTCCTGAAGTCCACCCAAACCCATATCCACTGAGTCAGTGATGTCATGAAACCATCTCATTTTCTGTCATCCCCTTCTCCTCCTGTCCTAAATCTTTCCCAACATCAGGGACTTTTTCAAAGAGTCAACTGGTTGCATCAACTGGCCAAAGTACTAGAGTTTCAGCTTCAACATCAGTCCTTCCAAAGAAATCCCAGGACTGATCTCCTTTAGTATGGACTGGTTGGGTCTCCTTGCAGTCCAAGGGATTCTCAAGAGTCTTCTCCAACATCACAGTTCAAAAGCATCAATTCTTTGGCACTCAGCTTTCTTTATAGTCCAACTCTCACATCCATATATTACCACTGGAAAAATAATAGCCTTGAGTAGATGGATCTTTTTTGGCAAATTAATGTTTCTGCTTTTTAATATGCTATCTAAGTTGGTCATAATTTTTCTTCCAAGGAGTAAGTGTCTTAATTTCATGTCTGCATTCACCATCTGCAGTGATTTTGGAGCCCAAAAAAATAAAGTCAGCCACTGTTTCCCCATCTATTTACCATGAAGTGATGGGACCAGAATGCCATGATTTTAGTTTTTTTAATGTTGAGCTTTAAGCCAGATTTTTCACTCTCCTCTTTCATTTTCATCAAGAGGTTCTTTTTCACTTTCTGTCATAAGGGTGGTTTCATCTGCATATCTAAGGTTATTGACACTTCTTCCAGCAATTTGATTCCAGCTTGTGCTTCCTCCAGCCAAGCATTTCTCATGATGTACTCTTCATATAAGTTAAATAAGCAGGTGATAGTATACAGCCTTGACGTACTCCTTTTCCTATTTGGAACCAGTCTGTTGTTCCATGTCCAGTTGTAACTGCTGCTTCCTGACCTGAATACAGGTTTATCAAGAGGCAGGTCAAGTGGTCTGGTATTACCATCTCTTCCAGAATTTTCCACAGTTTATTGTGATCCACACATTCAAAGGTTTTGGCATAGTCAACAAAACAGAAATAGATGTTGGTTTTTTTTTCTGGAACTCTCTTGCTTCTTTGATGATCCAGGGATGTTGGCAATTTGATCTCTGGTTCCTCTGCCTTTTCTAAAACCAGCTTGAACATCTGGAAGTTCACAGTTCACATATTGCTGAAGTCTGGCTTGGAGAATTTTGAGCACTTTACTAGCATGTGAGAAGAGTGCAATTGTGTGGTAGTTTGAGCACTCTCTGGAATTGCCTTTCTTTGGGATTGGAATGAAAACTGAATATTTCCAGTCCTGTGGCCACTACTGAGTTTTCCAAATTTGTTGACATATTGAGTGCAGCACTTTCACAGCATCATCTTTCAGGATTTCAAATCACTCAACTGAAATTCCATTACCACCACTAGCTTGTTCATAGTGATGCTTTCTAAGGCCCACTTGACTTTACATTCCAAGGTGTCTGGCTAGGTGAGTGATCACACCATCGTGATTATCTGGGTTGTAAAGATATTTTTTGTACAATTCTTCTATGTATTCCTGCCACCTCTTCTTAATATCTTCTGCTTCTGTTAGGTCCATACCATTTCTGTCCTTTATCAAGCCCATCTTTGCATGAAATATTCCCTTAGTATCTCTAATTTTCTAGTCTTTCTAGTTTGTCTCTCTAGTCTTTCCCATTCTATTGTTTTCCTCTGTTTCTTTGCATTGATCACTGAGGAAAGCTTTCTTATTTTTCATAAGTTTATGACTTTTGAACTAATATTTTCAGCTTTTTACTATTGAATATGCTGTTAGTTGTGAGTTTGTCACATGTAATCTCTATTATGTCAAGGTATGGCTACTTCCATACTTACTTTATTGAGAAATTTTATTATAAATCTGTGCTGAATCTTGTCAACTGCTTTTTTTTTACCTGTTGAGATTATCATGTGATTTTCATCCTTCGGTTTATCAATGTTATGTATCACAATGATTGTTTTGTGATTGTCAAACCATTCTTGCATACATGGAATAAGTCCTGCTCAATCTTTTAATATATCATTGTATTTGGTTTGCTACTAATTTGTTTGTCAAAAATATTGGCTTTAATTTTCTTTTCTGTGTTTGTGCTTTCTTAGTCTGGTTTTGATGTTAGGTTGATGTTAGCCTCATAGATAAGTTAAGAAGTGTTCCTTTCTATTCAAGTTTTTTGCATTGGCTTGGGACAAATAGGTTTTAAATCTTTTCTGAATGTTTGGTAAAATTCATCTATGAAGACTTCTGGTCCTGGACTTTTGTTTGTTGCTATCTTTTGGTTTTATTACTGTTTCAATCTCAATAGTGATTAATCTATTCAAGTTTTCTATTTCTTCATGATTCATTCTTAGAAGGTTGTAATATTCTAAGAATTTGTCCATTTCTTCTGATCTCTCTATTTTGTTGTATTTCTGCAGTATACATTGTTATTTATCCTCTTTAATTTATTAGAATCTTCTCTTTTTTTCTTGATTAGTCTAGCTAAGTATGTTAATTTGTATGTCTTTTCAAAGAATTAGTTCCTAGCCTCATTGATTTTTTATATTGTCTTCTTAGTCTCTCTTTTATTTATTTGCAGTCTGATTTTTATTATTCTCTTTGGGCTTTATTTGTTCTTATTATTCTAGTTTTTTTAGGTGTTTATTTGTGTTTTTTTGTTTGTTTGTTTGTTTGTTTCTTGAGGTAGGCTTGTATTGCTTTAAACTTCCCTCTCAGTCCTTCTTTTGTTATAGCCTATAGATTTTGGTATGCTGTATTTTCATTTGTCTTTAGGTAACTTTTCATGTCTCTTGTAGTTTCTTCATTGACCCAATAGTTGTTCAGTAGCATGTTGTTTAGCTTTCACATGTTTGTGTTTTTTCCAGTTTTATTCTTGTAGTTGATTTCTAAACTCATACATTGTGATCAGAAATATGTTTGATATGATTTAAATTTCCTTAAATGTATCAAGATTTGTTTTCTGTCTCAAAATGGTCTATCCTTAAGAAAGTTCCATATGCATTTGAGAAGAATGTATGTTCTGCTATATTTGAATGGGATGTTCTTTACATTTTTATTAAATCGTCTGGTCTAGTACTTTATTTAAGGTTTCTATTTCCTTGAATTTTTGTATGATCTGATCTAGTCATTAACATAAGTGGAATGAAATAAGTGAAGGAAAGAGAAGTAGGAGAAAAAGTCACAGACCCAAGGGGAATCAAATTATATAAAGTCTTCTAAGAGGCCATTTTAATGTTAGTTTTCAGTCTGAGTGGAGTAGGAAGTTATAGCAGAATTTTGAGCAGACAAGTGTAGTATGATGAATTTTTAATACTGTTTTCAGAATAAACTTAAGAAAAGTAAGGGGAGAATGTGAGAGATCAGTTAGAAGACTATATTTTTTAACTAAACAAGAGCTATGAGTGCCTCAAATCAGAGTGGTTGCAACAGAAATGACATAATTCAGAAATATTTGCAAGATAAATCCAACAAGATTTCTTGATGGAAGAAAATAAGGATGACATCAAGAATTTTGTTGAGAGTGATCAGAGGATGAGTTGTTGTCAAGTGAGAAAGGAAATATTAAATATGGAAATGTTAGTAGTAAGATGAAACAGAAATTCAGTTTTGAACAAGTTATATTTGAGAAATGTATACAAAACATCAAGATTGAATGAGAATTTAATGATTGAATGAACAGAATTTAAGTTCCTCACAACTTAGAAGTTTTGTTATTACATATTTGGTCTAAATGCAATTGTTCAGTTATAAGTTTTTATCATTACCTTAAGCCAAAGGGTTAAAATGTCTTGGTTATTTTCCTGTGCATTTAAAGATATACCATATTTTCATGTACAACTCTTCATAAAAAGTTGCAAAATTTGCTAGTAACTAAGCTTCATGTCATAGTATAACTTTATTAGAGAAATACTGTGACTGTTACTAATATAGATAAATAAACTAAAAATATCAGTTCATGAGGTCCATGTGACAAATTAAATGGTTTCCTTAACTTTCATTCTTCACATGATCATCTTATCTTTATTGTTAAGCCATCATCATTATCACAAATTATTTATAAGCTACGTTTGAGCCTTTCAAAGTATCATGTAGTTTTACAAAGATAATTATAAAGATAGGAAAAATTTCTGCCCTTTGGAATATAGCACTCTAGAGGTCATAGCTTTGATTCATACAAAAAAAAAAAAAAAGCATGGTCAATTACTCATGCTGACATTAGGATCTCCAGTTACAGAGAGTGAGATGGGTAAGATTCTGCTGTTCATCTTTAGCTCATCACAGTTCTATCTGAGATGTGACAGGCAACTTCTACCCTGGATATTAGATTCAATTTAATGAAATACCAGGTGCTTTGTCTAGGCTTCCACTTCCAGGGTTATAAGAAGTGCTAACGGAAGCAGGAGAATATGTGAGAGAGCCATACTACCCAACTCAGGTTTCCCCATTCCTGACACTTTCACAGCACACACTCTGCAAGGCTGAGAAGTCATGAAATAGGAAACCATATCTGACTTTAAACAGAAATTTCCCAATGTGCAATTTAGGTTTAGGAAGTGGTTGTAAATATGTCTGCCTTAAAATATCAATAAGCACACAAAAACAGGATAGCCTCTGGAAAATTTTAGGGAATCCAAAGACTGAGAATACACATCAAATAACAACCTGAATACAAGACATTGGAAGTATAGGTATGGTGTTCTAAATAAAACATTTTCCTACTTTAACAAATATACAGTACAACCAAAATAACTGAACAAATGTCAAATTCAACCAAAAAGATTGAAACTATTCAACAGCACCTGATCAGAGCTCACAATACTGCCCTAAAACAAGATATAAAATATTTGCTTATATGTAGTGAACAATGCATTTAAACCCATCAGGTTGAAATTTACTCAGTTGTGGGTAGATTTATTTCTGCCCTGCCTAGAAGAGTGAAGTACTTTGAAAAACAGGGAAAGAAGAAAATCTAAATATATCTACATTCATGCTCTTAGGCAAAAATAGAGTTCAAATGGCCTTGAACTGAAAAGACTTTGGAGATCTATTATTTTTCAATCAGAAAGGGATCTGATCAGTTCTGCTTAGAGGATGAATATCTAGCTAGAGACAAAAAGGCTAAAAAAAAATAATAATAAAGCTAATATTTTTAGTTTGAACTTGAGTTGAATACAGTATATATGCTCTTAGATGGGAAAAAGAAACCTTAAGAAACCCACACCTTAGAGAAATACAAATTTGGTAATGTTGCTTTTAACAGTATAAAGTCTAAATAATTCACTGAGAATATCAAACTAAAGACACATCCCCTTCCATGGTTTTTCTTTCTCCTTGTTTTTATTTTCCAACTTCTCAAATATAAATTTGACAGTTTCACAAAAATTAAATGTTATTTTCAAATCAGCTTTTAAAAACCCAGAGAGTGATATTATGTAAATTTAAAAACTGATAAATATATGAGAAGGCATGAGAAAAATCTCTTTTAAATATATGCTAAAAGCTGGGAATTTAAAAAGATGGACCAAACAGAGACATGGATTAAAATTGAAGGCATTATTTTTATAAAGAACACAATTGCACAGGCAAATTAATTTCAGCAAGGGGAAATTAGTATTTTAATGACTAATTTATTGAGCACCCGCCAAACACAAGGAATTATTCAAAGTGATTTATCTCATACAATCCTGCATAAAACTCAAAAAATATGGATACCTAAATCTATAGATTAAGCAAATTCAATAGTCACAGTTTGCTCTTATGGAGTAAAGAACTTTGCTCCAATAAGTATTTTCACCAAAGATTTAAATACAGGCATAAAATACCCACTCATTGAACTTGTAGGTGACATAAAGCTGAAAGAGTCTACAACTATGTACGATGGTAAAAGAAGGATTCAAAAAAGTCTTAGACAGGTAGGACAGATGAATTGAATCAAATAATATGAAATATGGTGGGATGATCCCATGGAGAAGGGAAAAGTTACCCACTCCAGTTTTCTGGCCTGGAAAATTCCATGGACAGTATAGTTCATAGGGTTGCAAAGAGTCAGACATGGCAGAGTGACATTCACTTCAATTTCATAGTGGGTAAAATATTGAGGACATGTTGCGCTAATGGTCCTGGAGTAACTGATGAGAAGGAAGAAAGAACACAAAATCTGCTGCAATGGGTCAGGGAACCTACAGCCTCTATTGGACTGAGATTAAGAGTACACGTTGAAATCAGCTTTTATTCCTAATTACAGACTACAAGACTTTCTCCGATCTTATCTTTCTCAAGACACATGCTGTGTTAACCACACAATCCTAAATGTCTTGGACTACACTGACATCGCGAACTGGTCATAGCAAACACCCTCTTCCAACAATACAAGAGAAGACTCTAAACATGTACATCACTAGATGGTAAGCATCAAAATCAAATTCATTATACCTTTTACAACCAAAGATGGATAGGCTCTATACAATTAACAAAAACAAGACCAGGAGCTGACTGTGGCTCAGATCATGAACTCCTTATTGCCAAATTCAGACTTAAATTGAAGAACATGGGGAAAACCACTAGACCATTGAGGTATTGAGGTATGACCTAAATCAAATCCCTTATGGTTATACAGTGGAAGTGAGAAATAGATTTAAGGGCCTAGATCTGATAGATAAAGTGCCTGATGAACTATGGACGGAGGTTTGTGACATTGTACAGGAAACAGGGATTAAGACCATCCCCATGGAAAAGAAATGCAAAAAAGCAAAATGGCTGTCTGGGGAGGACTTACAAATAGCTCTGAAAAGAAGAGAGGTGAAATGCAAAGGAGAAAAGGAAAGATATAAACATCTGAATGCAGAGTTCCAAAGAATAGCAAGAAGAGTTAAGAAAGCTTTCTTCAGTAATCAGTGCAAAGAAATAGAGAAAAACAACAGAATGGCAAAGACTAGAGATCTCTTCAAGAAAATTAGAGATACCAAGGGAACATTTCATGCAAAGATAGGCTCAATAAAGACAGAAATGGTCTGGACCTAACAGAAGCAGAAGATATTAAGAAGAGGTGCCAAGAATACATGGAAAAACTATACAGAAAAGATCTTCACGACCCAGATAATCATGATGATGTGATCACTCACCTAGAGCCAGACATCATGGAAAGTGAAGTCAAGTGGGCCTTAGAAAGCATCACTATGGACAAAGCTAGTGGAGGTAATGTAATTCCAGCTGAGCTGTTTCAAATCCTGAAAGATGATGCTATGAAAGTGCTGCACTCAATATGTCAGCAAATTTGGAAAACTCAGCAGTGGCCACAGGACCAGAAAAGGTCAGTTTTCATTCCAATCCTAAAGAAAGGCAATGCCAGACAGTGCTCAAACTAACACACAATTTCATTCATCTCACACGCTAGTAAAGTAATGCTCAAAATTCTCCAAGCCAGGCTTCAGCAATACAGGAACAGTGAACTCCTTGATGTTTAAGTTGGTTTGAGAAAAGGCAGAGGAACCAGAGATCAAATTGCCAACATCTGCTGGATCATCGAAAATGCAAGATAGTTCCATAAAAACATCTATTTCTGCTTTATTGACTCTGCCAAAGCCTTTGACTGTGTGGATCATAATAAGCTGTGGAAAATTCTGAAAGAGATGGAAATACCAGACCACCTGACTTTCCTCTTGAGAGACCTGTATGCAGGTCAGGAAACAACAGTTAGAACTGGATATGGAACAACAGACTGGTTCCAAATAGGAAAATCAGTATGTTACGGCTGTATATTGTTACCCTGCTTATTTAACTTACGTGCACAGTATATTTTGAGAAACCTTTGGCTGGAGGAAGCACAATCTGGAATCAAGATTGCCAGGAGAGATATCAATAACTTCAGATATGGAGATGACACCACTCTTATGGCAGAAAGTGAAAAAGAACTAAAGAGCCTTTTGATGAAAGTGAAAGTTGAGAATGAAAAAGTTAACTTAAATTACAATATTCAGAAAACAAAGATCTTGGCATTCAGTCCTATCTCTTCATGGCAAATAGATGGGGAAACAGTGGAAACAGGAGCTGACAATTTTTTTTGGAGGGGGGATACTCAAAAATCATTACAGATGGTGATTGCAGCTATGAAATTAAAAGATGCTTACTCTTTGGAAGGAAAGTTATTACCAGCCTAGACAGCATATTAAAAAGCAGAGACATTAGTTTGCCAACAAAGGTCCGTCTAGTCAAGGCTATGGTTTTTCCAGTAGTCATGTGTGGATGTGAGAGTTGGACTATAAAGAAAGCTGAGTGCCGAAGAATTGATGCTTTTTAACTGTGGTGTTGAAGAAGACTCTTGAGAGTCCCTTGGAATGCAAGGAGATTCAACCAGTCCATTCTAAAGGAGATCAGTCCTGGATGTTCATTGGAAGGACTGATGTTGAAGCTGAAACTCCAATACTTCAGCCACCTGATATGAAGAGCTGACTGATTTGAAAACACCCTGATTCTGGGAGGGATTCGGGCAGGAGGAGAAGGGGATGACAGAGGTTGAGATGTTTGTATGGCATCACCAACTCAATGGACATGAGTTTAGGTAAATTCTGAGATTTGGTGATGGACAGGGAGGCCTGGCATGATGCAGTTCATGGGGCTGCAAAGAGTCAGACACGACTGAGCAACTGAACTGAACTGAACTGAAGTGAACACTTACATAGTCCAGATCTCCTTGTGTTTACATGAGATCATTTCCTTCTCGATTCTTCTCTGGAACAATTAGCAATTGTGTAGTCATCATTCATGCCTGACAGTAACCCAGCATTCAAGGTCCATGTTTTTATGATCTCATCATACTCCCTTCTGGATCTGGCCTTGGGATTTATAATAAAGGTATTAATCTAATAAAACATGAAAAATAACTGTCAACACAGTTTCTTATTTTATGTTGTTTTTCCAGGTGATATTTCTGTGAAATTTCTCAAGTATTTTTGCAAAAGTACATTATTAGGAATTTTCACTACAAGGACCAAGCAGACAAGTACAAAAGTATCAAGTAGAAGAACAATTTGGTAACAATCAAGTAAAAAAGATAGGGGGTATATTTTGACAAGAAGTATAATATTTTAAAAAATTAGGCCTGATTATAACCAAGTAATTGGCCCCTGAGAAGAGCTGAAATATAGTGGGTGCTGCTGCGGCCCTGACTCCCTTGACTGCCTCACGAAGATCTCTGTCTTCAGCTTGGTACTCTACTCTATTTCAGAAGGGTTTGGAAACAAAGGAGAAAAAACACAGGGGAAAAGGGACACAGAACTATATCATAGGAGGAATATTTATTTAGATAAAACAGTAAAAGCTAGACCTATACATTCATTGCCTTCAAATATTTGTGTGTTTTTTTTTAAGTTTATATATTGTTTTATTCTAAATATCAATTTTATGCATATTTTAATGCTAATGACTACAGTTCCACTGCTGATGATTTGAAAATCTAACCTAAACTTGGTATAGCTGGAACACAGAATGGAAATACCCTCACAAAATGGTTTCCTCTCTAAGGTGAATTTGCCCAAGATCTTTAAAATCTAGCACTCACATGGAGAGGAATTTGTTAGTTCTGCATTTAGGAACTGAGTGGTTATGGGCAAAAGAGCAAAAAATTCATTTCATCTGCATAAAATAACTTGTCTAATGAGAAGAGCTATTCAGATGTTAAATAGGTTGCTTCCAAAGGTAGTGAGATCAAGTCACTAGAGGAACTCAAACTTAGGCTGAATTTCTATTCCATCAAAACAGTTTAGGGAAAATTAGTCATTGCATTGTATATATACAAGATGATTGTCTCCTTTAAAACTTGAAATATGATTTAGGAGAAAATTCTTAAGGAGGAGATGACTTTTTAGTCAAAGTCAGGAGAAAAGATGGCTTGAAATATGGAGTTGTCTAATCACAATTTGCAGTAATTTTGGAACCCCCAAAAATAAAGTCTGACATTGTTTTCACTGTTTCCCCATCCATTTCCCAAGAAGAAATGGGACCAGATGTCATGATCTTCATTTTCTGAATGTTGAGCTATAAGCCAACTTTTTACTCTCCACTTTCACTTTCATCAAGAGGCTTTTTAGTTCCTCTTCACTTTCAACCATAAAGGTGGTGTCATCTGCATATCTGAGGTTATGGATATTTCCCCTGGCAATCTTGATTCCAGCTCGTGCTTCTTCCAGCCCAGCGTTTCTCATGATGTATTCTGCATAGAAGTTAAATAAGCAGGGTGACAGTATACAGCCTTGACATTCTCCTTTTCCTATTTGGAACCAGTCTGTTGTTCCATGTCCAGTTCTAACTGTTGCTTCCTGACCTGCATATAGGTTTCACAAGAGGCAAGTCAGGTGGTCTGGTATTCCCATTTCGTTCAGAATTTTTTAGTTTATTGTGATCCACACAGTCAAAGGCTTTGGCAGAGTCAATGAAGCAGAAAGAGATTTTTTTTTTTTTTCCTGGAACTCTCTGGCTTTTTCCATGATCCAGCAGATGTTGGCAATTTGATCTCCGGTTCCTCTGCCTTTTCTAACACCAGCTTGAACATTTAGAAGTTCACGGTTCACGTACTCCTGAACCCTGGCTTGGATAATTTTGAGTATTGCTTTACTAGCGTGTGAGATGAGTGCAATTGTACGCTAGTTTGAGCACTCTTTGTCATTGTCTTTCTTTGGCATCTGGTCCCATCACTTCATAGTAAATAGATGGGGAAACAGTAGAAACAATGTCAGACTTTATTCTGGGGGGCTGAAAAATCACTGCAGATGGTGATTGCAGCCGTGAAATTAAAAGACGCTTACTCCTTGGAAGGAAAGTTATGACCAACCTAGATAGCATATTGAAAAGCAGAGATATCACTTTGCCGACCAAGGTCTGTCTTGTCAAGGCTATGGTTTTTCCAGTGGTCATGTATGGATGTGAGAGTTGGACTGTGAAGAAAGCTGAGTGTCGAAGAATTGATGCATTTGAACTGTAGTGTTGGAGAAGACTCTTGAGAGTCCCTCGGACTTCAGGGAGATCCAACCAGTCCATCCTAAAGGAGATCAGTCCTGGGTGTTCATTGGAAGGAGTGATGCTAAAGCTGAAACTCCAGTACTTTGGCCACCTTATAGGAAGAATTGACTCATTGGAAAAGACCCTGATGCTGGGAGGGATTGGGGGCAGGAATAAAAGGGGACGACAGAGAATGAGACGGCTGGATGGCATCACTGACTCAATGGACATGAGTTTGAGTGAACTCCAGTAATTGGTGATGGATAGGGAGACCTGGTGTGCTGTGATTCATTAGGTCACAGAGGGTCAGACACGACTGAGTGACTGAACTGAACTGAACTGAACTGAAGAAACAGGTAAATCTATATTAAAAGGAATTCAAAATAAGCATTGAGAAAAATAATCAAAGAGATTTAGCAAGTGAAAATATTAAGTTGAAGTAGCAGTGACAAGAGCTGGGGTTATATCACTTGTCATTCAGCAAGTACAGCCAGTGTAAGCAAGAAGACCGTTTTCCACAATGAATGTTTTTGTTCATTTGAGTTTCTCTAACAAAACACCACAGACTGGTGTACTTGAACAAGTATTTATCACTCACAGTTCTCAAGGCTTATGAGTAAGACACTAGCAGATTCTATGTCCATTGAGGGCTTGCTTCCTGGTTCCCAGAGGTCTGTCTTCTCATAGTGTCCTCATGTGGTGGAAGGGGTGAGGAAACTCTGTGGGCCATTTTAATGGCACTTACCTTATTCCTGAGAGCTTTATCTGAATAACCTAATCATTTCCCAAAGGGTCCAAACATTGGGGTTTCTGAATGTAAATTCTGGCAAGTACATTCAGTCCTTAATAGTGAGTGCCTGGGATAAATAGAAAATTTAGAAACATAAATATGAGGCTACTGAGCTCTTGTTGTCTCAGAGATGGAGGACATTACAGCCCAAGGCCTTGTTTGGTGGGTGATATTTACAACATGACAGAAACATATATCATTGTCTATATCCCACAGACAAAATGCAAAGAGGTGCTCTTGGTTCCAGACCATGTAAGGGTAGAAATCACTCCATACAACAGTTGAGTCTTGTTCGTAATGCTTAAAAGAATCAGAAATACTTGCTCTTGGCGGGGGGGGGGGGGGGGGGGGGCGGAAAAAAAACCCCCGGGGGAGGGGGGGGGGGGGGGGGGGGGGGGGGGGGGGGGGGGGGCCGGGGGGGTGGG
>SJYC01139670.1:0-36364 GCA_006408675.1 Madoqua kirkii | reverse complement strand
GGGGGGGGGGGGGGGGGGGGGGGGGGGGGGGGGAGGCAGAAAAACCCAGGAGATGAGAGAAATGGCAGGGATGTGGGTTTAGTGACTAGAGCTTGTGCTTTAACATAAGACCATGTGAATATCTCCTTTTCTTGTTTTCTCTGAGAATAGCAAGAATAATTACAATATCCTATGGAATTTTTTTTTCAGTGTAGCTTTCTGATAAGTTGACTTTAAGAATTAAAAATACTAAAAAAATTCCTGATGCTCAGAAGGGTTTACTTCCTGTGAATGTGCTCTTTGTATCGACTTGGCATGTCTTCCTCCAGATGAAGGAAATCATTTTACCCAGACCCTTTGACCCTTGGAGTATATACACAGCATTCATATTAATAAGCAGATTCAACAAAAAGGTAATAATGCACATGGTCCCCAGGCAATCACAACAGTATTCAAATGTTTATTCCTGTATCTACAACATAAATGGTTAGGACACAAAAAGAGTAGCAAGGAATCACCAGGGAGCAAAATAAAGCAACAGAGGTACAGAAACTCACCTTCCTTAGGGCTGGCAATAACAGAGGCAAATAGAACCATCACATCTAGAAGTCCTATATAGGCTATGAATGTTTTTAAAAAAAGATTTGTTTTATGTGGGTCATTTTTAAAAGTCTTTATTGAATAATACATTATAATATTACTTTTTGGGGGGAGGTATGAAGCATGTAGGCCCTCAGATCCCTACACCCACTGCATTGGAAGGTGAAGTCTTGACTACCAGGAAAGTCCATAGGATACCTATTTACTTGAAGTCTTAAGACCATTTTCAAAGTATCCTTCATGTCCTCTAGGTAGAGCAAGTAAGAGAGTCTTTTACTTTACTTTTTACTTTACTTTACTCAAGTAAGAGAGTGCTATCCATCACCAAGATTTCTGAATATACCTTCGATCAAGATTCTCCATCCACATCCATGAAATTATAATCACTACATCAACTTGCTTGGCCATGTGCTGCTTTTGTCCAGTTCAATCTTCATATATTCATTTCATGAATATTAATATAAATATTTATTCTATGCCAGTCATTTTTTAAACCTGTAAATGCAGGGGCATACTATAGAAGGGTTTGCTTTCATGGGAAGAAACAAACAAGATATGCAACAGAGAAGCATTTTGATGAACAGAAAATAAGACAATGAAGAGAGGTCAGGGCATGGTTAACCTAGAGGTCAGGAAAGAGTTTCTTGGGGAGATGGTTTGGAATAGGAACTAGACACAGGGAAATGCAGGAAAGATACCTAGCTCTTTCCTGGAGGAGCTGTGTAGGACTAAACAGGCATCAGCTCTCTGCAACAAGGGATACAACCAAGATCAGCACAGGGAAACACATAATTGGTCAAAGTTGAGAACACCAAAGAGGATGAGGGGAAAGTGATGCAGGGCCTCAAAGGGAAGGGGTGGGGATTGGGATTTATTCCAAGGGAATAAATTTTTGAATTAAGCAGAAGAGAGACATGATCAGGCTTACACTTGAAAAGATTATTCTAGTTGATGAAGGACAGCTAGAGTGGAGGATGGTAAGTTAAGACTAATCTAATGACTCATTTCCCTCTCTAAAGTTAAAAAAAATAACATTTGAGCTCTGCTTTCTGGGGATTATCTAAGTAATAGTAAAATAGCTCAGTAATAATGAAAAATCAAGGTGGTTGTGCTATAGTTATTAGTAAGTGACTACAACTTAAATAAGCTTAGATGCCCTTTCTGGTCCATTTTAGTTCACTGATTCCTAAAATGTTGATGTTCACTCTTGCTGTCTCTTGTTTGACCACTTTAAATTTACTTTGATTCATAGACCTAATATTCCAGTTTCATCTGCAATATTATTCTTTACAGAATCAGACTTTACTTCCATCACCAGTCACATCCACAACTGGGTGTGGTTTTAGCTTTGGCTCTATCTCTTCATTCTTTCTGAAGTTATTTCTTCAGTCTTCTGCAGTAGCATACTGGACACCTACTGACCTGGGAAGTTCATCTTTCAATGTTCTTTCTTTTTGCCTTTTTATACTGTTCATGGGGTTCTCAAGGCAAGAATACTGAAGAGGTTTGCCATTCCCTTTTCCAGTGGCCCATGTTTGGTCAGAACATTCCACCATGATCCATCCATCTTGGGTGGCCCTAAACAGTATGGTTCATGGTTATATTGAGTTAGACAAGGCTGTGATCTTTGTTATCAGATTGGTTAGTTTTCTGTAATTGTCATTTTCATTCTGTCTCTCCTCTACTAGATAGGATAAGAGGCTTCTGGAAGCTTCCTGATAGGAGAGACAGAGACTGATTGCAGGGAAATCTGTCTTGTTCTAAAGGGTTGGGGCAATGGTTCATGGTTTATTGAGTTAGACAAGGCTGTGATCTTTGTTATCAGATTGGTTAGTTTTCTGTAATTGTCATTTTCATTCTGTCTCTCCTCTACTAGATAGGATAAGAGGCTTCTGGAAGCTTCCTGATAGGAGAGACAGAGACTGATTGCAGGGAAATCTGTCTTGTTCTAAAGGGTTGGGGCCATGCTCAGTAAATCTTTAATTCAATTTCCTATTGATTAGTGGGGCTTTATTCCCTCCCTGTTGTTTGGTCTGAGGCCAAACTATTGTAGGCGGTAATAACAATAATGGTGACCTCTTTCAAAAGGACTTGCACTTGCACTTTTGTATTCAATGTCCCTGACCCCACAGCAGATCACTGTCGACCCATACCTTGACCAGAGACTCCTGGACATTCACAGGTAAGTCTGGCTCAGTCTCTTGTGGAGACACCACTCCATTTTTCTAGTTTCTGGTGCACACACGGTTTTGTCTGTGCCTTCCAAGAGTCTGTTTACCCAGTCCTGTGGAAGTTCTATAATCAAATTCCACTAGCCTCCAAAGTTAAATTCCCTGAGGGTTCTCAGTCCCTTTGTCAGATTCCCAAGTTGGCAAATCTGCTGTGGGTCCTAGAACTTTAATAGTGCAATATATATATATATATATATATATATATATATATAATAGTTCTGCAGTTTGTGGTTTGTCTGCTCAGTGGCTTTATGGTGAGGTTAATGACAACCTCCTCCAAGATGCCTTATGCCACATGCTGTGTATCCCAGATCTGCTGCACCCAGACTCTCTGTTCCCATGGTAGTCCACTTAAACACATGAATTCAGGTCTAGCTCAGTCTCTTTTGTGTCTCTGAGTCGTGGTGCAGAAAAGGTTTTGCTTGAGCCCTCTGAACGTATCTGAGGGGTAAGGTGTTTGGCTCTAAATGCAGTTTCACCCCTCTACCATCTTGTTTGGGCTTCTTATTTGCTCTTGGATTTGGGATATCTTTTTTTTTTTTTTTTTTAATGGGATCCAACATTCTACTGTTGATATTTGTTCAGTAGCAAGTTGCAATTTTGGAGTTCTAGCTGGAGAAGATGAGCACATGTACTTCTACTCCATCAACCTATGAAATTCTCATAGTCAACAAAAGAGTCTGAAATGGACTAACTTGGTGCAAGCTCAAAAATGACAGAATGATCTTGGTTCATTTCCAAGGCAAAACATTCAGTATCACAGTAATCCTAGTTTATGCCCCAACCACTAATGCCAAAGAAATTGAAGTTTAACAGTTTTAAGATGACCTAAAAAAACTTCTAGAACTAATACCAAACAAAACAAAAAACAAAAACAAAAAAAGATGTATTTTTCATCATAAGGGACTGGAGTGCAAAAGTGTAAAGTCAAGAGATACGTGGAGTAACAGGCATGTTTCGCCTTGGAGTACAAAAAAGGCAGGGCAGTCTAATGAAATTTTGCCAAGAGAATGAACTGGGCATAGCAAACACCCTCTTCCAACAACACAAGAAAAGGCTACACATGGACATCATCAGATGGTCAATACCAAAGACTGACTGATTCTATTATTTGCAACCAAAGATGGAGAAGCTCTATATAGCCAACAAAAGCAAGATTGGGAGCAGACTGTGGCTCAAATAATGAACACCTTATTGCCAAATGCAGACTTAAATTGAAGAAAGTAGGGAAAATCACTAGCCCATTCAGATATGAAGTAAATCAAATCCCTTGAGGTAATACAGTGGAAGTGAAAAATAGATTCAAGGAATTACATCTGACACACAGAGTGCTTGAAGAATGATGGATGGAGGTCCATGACATTGTACAGGTTGCAGTGATCAAGACCATCCTCAAGAAAAAGAAATGCAAAAAGGCAAAATGGTTGTCTGGGGAAGCCTTACAAATAGATGAGAAAAGAAGAGAAGCTAAAGGCAAAGGATTAAAGGATAGATATACCCATTTGAATGTAGAGTTCCAAATAATAGCAAGAAGAGGTTAAAAAAAAAAAACTTCTTAAGAAAACACTGCAAAGAAATAGAGAAAAACTATTCAATGGGAAAGATTGGAGATCTCGTCAAGAAAATTAGAGTTACCAAGGGAATATTTCATTAAAAAAGGGTAGGCACAATAAAGGACAAAAATCGTATGGACCTAACAGAAGTGGAAGATATTAAGAAGAGGTAGCAAGAAAACCCAGAAGAACTATGCTGAGAAGATCTTCATGACCCAGATAACCATGATGTGTGTGATCACTCCATTAGGGGTGTGATCACCCCTAATGCCATACATCCTGGATTGTGAAGTCACGTGGG
Source organism: Madoqua kirkii (assembly GCA_006408675.1). Taxonomy (NCBI): domain Eukaryota; kingdom Metazoa; phylum Chordata; class Mammalia; order Artiodactyla; family Bovidae; genus Madoqua; species Madoqua kirkii. The sequence goes on along the minus strand of SJYC01139670.1, from coordinate 31,700 downwards.
CCTTAACAAGCATCACTACAAACAAAGGTAGCAGAGGTGATAGAATTCCAGGCTGTGACGGACCACGCAGAAGTGCATCATCTGTGATGGACCAAGCAGAAGTGTGGCCGAGTGGATCTACCCTTCGCTGAAGGTCAAGGGTGGCGACCGAGAGTGCCAGACTGCATCTGCACAAGAGCAACCGAGAGGAGCTACCCTACGTCTGAGGTCAAGGGCAGCAGCCGAAATGAGTTACCACACACCCAAGGTCAAGGGCAGTGACCTAGAGGAGCCACCACACACCTGAGGTCACGGGCAGTGGCTGAGAGCAGCCTACTCCATGTCCAAGAAGTGGTGGCTGCACTGGTGCTGCAGGGCCGGGAAGAGCTACTCCACGTTCAAGGTCAGGAGGGTTGGCAATGAGGAGATACCCTTCGTCCAAGGTAAGGAACAGTGGGTGCGCCAAGGTAACAGAAATCCAAGTAAGATGGTAGGTATTGCGAAAGGGCATCAGAAGGTAGACACACACTAAAACCATAATCATAGAAAACTAGCCGATCTGATCACATGGACCACAGCCTTGTCTAACTCTATGAAACTAAGGCATGCCCTGTGGGGCCACTCAAGATGGGAAGGTCATTGTGGAGAGGTCTGATAGAATGTGATCCACCAGAGAGGAGAATGGCAAACCACTTCAGTTTTCCTACCTTTCTCAAGGTAGGAACAGTATGACAGTATGACAAGGCAAAATGATAGGATACCAAAAGAGGAACTCCCCAGTTTAGTAAGTGCCGAATATGCTACTGAAGATCAATGGAGAAATAACTCCAGAAAGAATGAATGGATGGAGCCAAAGTAGAAACAATACCCAACTGTGGATGTGACTGGTGATAAAAACAAGGGCTGATGCTGTAAAAGTAATATTGCATAGGAACCTGGAATGTCAGGTCCATGAATCAAGGCAAATTGGAAGTGATCAAACAGGAGATGGCAAGAGTGAATGTCTACATTCCAGAAATCAGCAAAGTAAAATGGACTGGAATGGGTGAATTTAACTCAGATGACCATTATATCTACTACTGCAGGCAGGAATCCCTTAGAAGAAATGGAGTAGCCATCATGGTCAACAAGAGTATGAAATTCAGTATTTGGATGCAATCTCAAAACGGACAGAATGATCTCTGTTCGTTTACAAAGTAAACCATTCAGTATCACAGTAACCCAAGTCTATGCCCCAACCAGGAATGATGAAGAAGCTGAAGCTGAACAGTTCTATGAAAACTTACAAGACCTTTTAGAACTAATACTCCCCAAAAATGCCCTTTTCATTATTGGGGACTGTAATGTAAAAGTAGGAAGTCAAGAAACACCTGGAGTAACAAGCAAGTTTGACCTTGGAGTACAGAATGCAGCAGGGAAAAGGCTAATAGAGTTTTGGCAAGAGAATACACTGGTCATAGCAAACACCCTCTTCCAACAACACAAGAGAACACTCTAGACATGGACATCACCAGATGGTCAACACAGAAATCAGACTGATTATATTCTTTGCAGCCAAAGATGGAGAAGCTCTACACAATCAGCAAAAACAAGACCAGGAGCTAACTGTGGCTCAGATCATGAACTACTTATTGCCAAATTCAGACTTAAATTAAAGAAACAAAGGAAAACCACTAGACCATTCAGATATGACCTAAATCAAATCCTTTATGACCATAGAGTGGAAGTGAGAAATAGACTTACGGGACTAGATCTGAAAGATAGAGTGCTTGATGAACTACGGACAGAGGTTCATGATGTTGTACAGGAGACAGGGATCAAGACGATCTCCATGGAAAAGAAATGCAAAAAGGCAAAATGGCTGCCTGAGGAGAGCTTACAAATAGCTGTGAAAAGAAGAGAAGTGAAAAGCAAAGGAGAAAAGGGAAGATATAAGCATCTGAATGCGGAGTTCCAAAAAAAGCAAGGAGAGATAGGAAAGCCTTCCTCAGTGATCAATGCAAAGAAATAGAGGAAAACAATAGAATGGAAAAGACTAGAGATCTCTTCAAGAAAATTAGAGATACTAAGGGAACATTTCATGCAAAGTTGGGCTTGATAAAGGACAGAAATGGTATGGACCTAACAGAGGCAGAAGATATTAAGAAGAGGTGACAAGAATACAGAAGAATTGTACAAAAAAAGAGCTTTACAACCCAGATAATCACGATGGTGTGATCACTCATCTAGAGCCAGACATCCTGAAATGTGAAGTCAAGTGGGCCTTAGAAAGCATTACTGTGAACAAAGCTAGTGGAGGTGATGGATTTCCAGTTACGCTATTTCAAATCCTGAAAGATGATGCTGTGAAAGTGCTTCACTCAATATGCCAGCAAATTTGGAAAACTCAGCAGTGACCACTGGACCAGAAAATGTCAGTTTTTATTCCAATCCCAAAGAAATGCAATGACAAAGAATTCTCAAGCTACCGCACAATTGCATTCATCTTAAACGCTAGTAATGCTCAAAGTTCTCCAAGATAGGCTTCAGTAGTACGTGACCATGAACAAATATTCAAGCTGGTTTTAGAAAAGGCAGAGGAACCAGAGATCAAATTTCCAACATCTGCTGGATCATCAAAAAGGCAACAGAGTTCCAGAAAAACATCTATTTCTGCATTATTCGCTATGCCAAAGGCTTTGACTGCATGGGTCACAATAAACTGGAAAATTCTGTTAAGTGATGGGAATTGCAGACGACCTGACCTGCCTCTTGAGAAACCTATATGCAAGTCAGGAAGCAGCAGTTAGAACTGGACATGGAACAACAGACTGGTTCCAAATAGGAAAAGCAGTACGTCAAGGCTGTGTATTGTCATCCTGGTTATTTAACTTATATGCAGAGTACATCATGAAAGACGCTGGAGTGGAAGAAACACAAGCTGGAATCAAGATTGTCAGGGGAAATATCCATAACCTCAGATATGCAAATGACACCACCTTTATGGTACAAAGTGAAGAGGAACTAAAAAGCCTCTTGATGAAAGTTAGAGGGGAGAGTGAAAAAGTTGACTTAGAGCTCAACCTTCAGAAAACGATGATCATGGCATCCGGTACCATCACTTCATATCAAATAGATGGGGAAACAGTAGAAACAGTGTCAAACTTTAGTTTTGGGGGCTCCAAAATCACTGCAGATGGTGACTGCAGCCATGAAATTAAAAGATGCTTATTCCTTGGAAGGAAAGTTATGACCAACCTAGACAGCAATTAAAAAGAAGAAACATTAGTTTGCCAACAAAGGTCCATCTAGTCAAGGCTATGGTTTTTCCTGTTGTCATGTGTAGATGTGAGAGTTGGACTGTGAAGAAAGCTGAGCACCAAGGAATTGATGCTTTTGAACTGTGGTGGCAGAGAAGACTCTTGAGAGTCCCTTGGACTGCAAGGAGATCCAACCAGTCCATTCTAAAGGAGATCAGTCTTGTATGTTCATTGGAAGGACTGATGCTAAAGCTGAAACTCCAATACTTTGGCCACTTCATGCGAAGAGTTGACCCATTGGAAAAGACCCTGATGCTAGAAGGGATTGGGGGCAGGAGAAGGGGACGACAGAGGATGAGATGGCTGGATGGCATCATTGACTCGATGGACAAGAGTTTTGAATGAACTCCGGACGTTGGTGATGGACATGGATGCCTGGCATGCTGACTCATGGGTTTGCAAGTAGTCGGACACGACTGAGCCACTGAACTGAACCGAACTGTTTCAAATCCTAAAATATGATGCTATTATAGTGCTGCCCTCAATATGCCAGCAATTGTGGAAAACTCAACAGTGGTCATAGGACTGGAAAAGGTCATTTTTCATTTCAATTTCAAAGAAAGGAAATAAAGAATGCTCAAAGTACTGCACAGTTGCACTCATCTCACACTCTAACAAAGTAAAACTCAAAATTCTCCAAGCGAGTTTCCAACAGTACATGTATTGAGAACTTCCAGATACTCAAACTGGATTTAGAAAAGTCAGAGGAAACCAGAGATCAATTTCCAACCTACCTTAGATCATAGAAACAGCAAGAGAGTTCCAGAAAATCTTACACCTCTGCTTATCGACTATGCAAAACTTCAAGTGTGTGAATTACAACAAACTGTGGAAAAATGTTCGAGATGGGAATACCATGCCACTTTGCCTGCCTCCTGAGAAATCTGTATACAGGTTAGGAAGCATCAGTTAGAACTGAACATGGAACTACAGACTGGATCGAAACTGAGAAAGTGGTACCTCAAGGTTGTATATTGTCACTTTGCTTGTTTAACTTATGTGCAAAATACAGCATGTAAAATGCTGGGCTAAATCAACTCAATCAAATGCTTTTTCAAGATTACTGGGAAAAATATCAATAACCTTGAGTATGCAGTAGACATCACCTTTATGGTAGAAATCAAAGAGGAATTAAATAGCCTCTTGATGAAAGTGAAAGATGAGGGTGAAGAAGCTGACTTAAAACTCAACATTCAGAGAAAACTAAGATCATGGCTTCCTATCCATCACTTCATGACAAATAGATGGGGAAAGAATGGCAACCACGACAAACTTTATTTTCTTGGACTCCAAAATCACTGCAGATGGTGACTGCAGCCATGAAATTAAAAGATGCTTGCTCCTTAGAAGAAAAGCTATGACACACTTGCTGCTGCTGCAGCTGCTAAGTCACTTCAGTCATTTCTGACTCTGTGCGACGCCATAGACGGCAGCCCACCAGGCCTCCCCTTCTCTGGGATTCTCCAGGCAAGAACACTGGAGCAGGTTGCCATTTCCTTCTCCAATATGACACACCTAGACAGCATATTAAAAAGCAGAGACATTACTTTGGCAACCAAAGTCAGTCTATGGTGTTTCCAGTGGTGGATTTGAGAGTTGGGCTATAAAGAAACTGATACTTATGAATTGTGGTGTTGAAGAAGACTCTTGAGAGTCCCTTGGACTATAAGGAGATCCAATGAGTCCATCCTAAAGGAAATCAATCCTGAATATTCATTGGAAATCCTGATGCTGAAGCTGTAAAACTGATATTTCTCCCAGAAATCTTGATTCCAGCTTGTGTTTCTTCTAGTCCAGCATTTCTCATGATGTACTCTGCATATAAGTTAAATAAACAGGGTGATAGTATACAGCCTTGACATACTCCTTTTCCTATTTGGAACAAATCTGTTGTTCCATGTCCAGTTCTAACTGTTGCTTCCTGACCTGTTGCTGCTCTAATACTTTGCCTATCTTATGTGAAAAATTGAGCCGCTGGAAAAGACTCTGATGCTGAGAAAAAATTGAAGGAAGTAGAAGGGGGTAACAGAAGATGAGATGGTTGAATGGCATAACTGACTTGAATAACATGAGTTTGACCAAGCTCCAGGAGTTGGTGGTGGTCAGGGATGTCTGGCATGTTGAAGTCCATGGAATTGCAAAGAGTTGGATATGACGGTGACTGAACAGAGATGCTGAGAAAAAATTGAAGGAAGTAGAAGGGGGTAACAGAAGATGAGATGGTTGAATGGCATAACTGACTTGAATAACATGAGTTTGACCAAGCTCCAGGAGTTGGTGGTGGTCAGGGATGTCTGGCATGCTGAAGTCCATGGAATTGCAAAGAGTTGGATATGACGGTGACTGAACAGAACTGAAGCTTAGATGCACTATATGTACAATATGATAAAAGGAGTAAGATTCATTTTATTATGTAAAATGCTATGATTTCTGTGAAGTTTTATATTAATTAAAAATTGCTGTTAATCCTACTCCAGGGGATATGTGATTCATTTATACATGTAGTAACCTGAGATCGATAAGTATCCAGAGATTAGACTGTGGGTACACAGCCCAGGAGGAAATGCAAGTTGTACAACCATCTGTGTTTCAGGCACTCCCACAAAAAATCCTTGCAGGTGGGGAGAGAACTAAGAGCTTCATCTTCTGAAGTCAGCACCTTTGCTCTTAGACAATAAAGGTTTGATTTTGAAACCAAAAAGATGCCTACAGAGCCACATTTTCTAGAATTGACCATGTGGTAGTGGAAGGGTCCTGGTTAAGGGCTTTCTGCCCTAGCAGTCAACAAGGAAGTAATTAGGTTTCATGTTCAAGAGCCACAGATATCACTGAGCCTCTTTGCGCATAGCACAGAAAGCCAGACTCTGGCAGCAAGAGGTTGCAGTCAAGTAAGATTCTATTATAGTCATGAAGCAAGTGTTGGGAGGAGGGGGGAATGACAAGCCTCAAATTCACCTCTATTTGGTCTTTGAGGTTTTTTAATTTTTTATTTTTATTTTTTAAGGAAGAACTAATAAGTGAGGATTAATGGTCATCTTGTGACATTTCTCTGACACTTTTAAATCTAGTTTCAGGAGTCAGGATGTCTCTGGTTTATGATTCTCTGGTCAAGTGATCCATGGCTCAGCGTCTATGAGCTCACCTTACCCTGGAGAAACAGCCTGACCTAAAAAGAGCAATATTAGTACATCAACTGTTATTGACAGCATCAACTTTAGTCACTTGACTCTGGTTGATTGGTATTAACAGAGGACTGTTCCCATAGTTACTGCCACACTTGTCCACACAGGGTCAGAGGGCAAGAAAGAAAATGAAGTTTTGGATAGAATTAATCATAAACTCAATAAGAGACTCTTTTTTAGGGGGACTCAGTTTTACAAATATATAACAATATGCCAACAAATTTGGAAAACTCAGCAGTGGCCACAGGACTGGAAAAGGTCAGTTTTCATTCCAATTCCAAAGAAAGGAAATGCCAAAGAATGCTCAAATTACCAAACAATTGCACTCATTTCACATGCTAGTAAAGTAATGCTCAAAATTCTCCAAGCCAGGCTTCAGCAATACGTGAACCGTGAACTCCTTGATGTTCAAGCTGGTTTTAGAAAGGGCAGAGGAACCAGAGATCAAATTTCCACCATCCGCAGAATCATGGAAAACACAAGAGAGTTTTGGAAAAACATATACTTCTGCTTTATTGACTATGCCAAAGCCTTTGACTGTGTGGATCACAATAAACTGTGGAAAATTCTGAAAGAGATGGGAATACCAGACCACCTAACCTGCCTTTTGAGAAATCTGTATGCAGATCAGGAAGCAACAGTTAGAACTGGACATGGAGCAACAGACTTGTTCCAAATAGGAAAAGGAGTACGTCAAGGCTGTATACTGTCACCCTGTTTATTTAACTTATATGCAGAGTACATCATGAGAAATGCTGGACTAGAAGAAACACAAGCTGGAATCAAAATTGCTGGGATTAATATCAATAACCTCAGGTATGCAGATGACATCACCCTTATGGCAGAAAGTGAAGAAGAACTAAAAAGTCTCTTGATGAAAGTGAAAGAGGAAAGCGAAAAAATTGGTTTAAATCTCAACATTCAGAAAACAAAGATCATGGCATCCGGTCATTGACTATGCCAAAGCCTTTGACTGTGTGGATCACAATAAACTGTGGAAAATTCTGAAAGAGATGGGAATACCAGACCACCTAACCTGCCTTTTGAGAAATCTGTATGCAGATCAGGAAGCAACAGTTAGAACTGGACATGGAGCAACAGACTTGTTCCAAATAGGAAAAGGAGTACGTCAAGGCTGTATACTGTCACCCTGTTTATTTAACTTATATGCAGAGTACATCATGAGAAATGCTGGACTAGAAGAAACACAAGCTGGAATCAAAATTGCTGGGATTAATATCAATAACCTCAGGTATGCAGATGACATCACCCTTATGGCAGAAAGTGAAGAAGAACTAAAAAGTCTCTTGATGAAAGTGAAAGAGGAAAGCGAAAAAATTGGTTTAAATCTCAACATTCAGAAAACAAAGATCATGGCATCCGGTCCCATCACTCTGTGGGAAATAGATGGAGAAACAGTGAAAACAGTGTCAGACTTTATTTTGGGGGGCTCCAAAATCACTGCAGATGGTGACTGCAGTGATGAAGGTAAAAGACACTTACTCCTTGGAAGAAAAGTTATGACCAACCTAGATAATATATTTAAAAGCAGAGACATTACTTTGCCAATGAAGGTCCATCTAGTCAAGGCTATGGTGTTTCCTGTGGTCATGTATGGATGTGAGAGCTGGACTGTAAAGAAGGCTGAGCGCCAAAGAATTAATGCTTTTGAACTGTGGTGTTGGAGAAGACTCTTGAGAGTTCCTTGGACTGAAAGGAGATCCAACCAGTCCATTCTAAAGGAGATCAGCCCTGGGATTTCTTTGTAAGGAATGATGCTAAAGCTGAAACTTCAGTACTTTAGCCACCTCATGTGAAGAGTTGACTCACTGGAAAAGACTCTGATGCTGGGAAGAACTGGGGCAGGAGGAGAAGGGGACGACCGAGGATGAGATGGCTGGATGGCATCACTGACTCGATGAACGTGAGTCTAAGTGAACTCTGGGAGATGGTGATGGGCAGGGAGGCCTGGCGTACTGCAATTCATGGGGTCGAAAGAGTCGGACACGACTGAGCGACTGAACTGAACTGAACTGAACAATATATATAACTGCATTACATTCTTTCAATTTCTACTGAAAATCCTAAAGTCATTACCTTGTGTTATGTCTGGAATAATGGCATAGTCATTCAGTCATGGCCAGCACTTTGCGACCCCATGGACTACAGCATACCAAGTTTCCCTGTCCTTCACCATTTTCTGGAGTTTTCTCAGACTCATTTTATTCGAATCAGTTATACCATTCAACCATCCCGTCTTCTGTTGTCTCCTTCTTCTCCTTCCATCAATCTTTCTCAGCATCAGAGTTTTTTCCAGTTACTCAGTTCTTCACATAAGGTAGCCAAAGTATTAGAGGTTCAACACCATTTTCTGGAGTTTTCTCAGACTCATTTTATTCGAATCAGTTATACCATTCAACCATCCCGTCTTCTGTTGTCTCCTTCTTCTCCTTCCATCAATCTTTCTCAGCATCAGAGTTTTTTCCAGTTACTCAGTTCTTCACATAAGGTAGCCAAAGTATTAGAGGTTCAGCTTCAGCATCAAGCTTTCCAATGAATATTAAGGATTGATTTCCTTTGAGATTGACTCCTTGGATCTCCTTGCAGTCCAAAGGACTCTCAAGAGTCTTCTGCAACACCACAGTTCAAAAGCACCAGTTCTCGGGTGCTCAGCTTTCCTTATGGTCCAACTCTCATATCCATGCATGACTATTGGAAAAATCATAGCCTTGACTAGATGGACCTTTGTTGGAAAAGCAATGTCTTTGATTTTTAATATGTTGTTTAAATGTGTCATAGCTTTTCATTCAAGGAGTAAGAGTCTTTTAATTTTGTGGCTGCAAGCACCATCTGCAGTGATTTCAGAGCCTCCCAAAATTAAGTCTGTCACTGTTTCCATTGTTTCCCCATCTATTTGCATAAAGTGATGGAACTGGATGACATGATCTTAGTTTTCTGAATGTTGAGTTTTAAGCCAACTTTTTCACTCTCCTCTTTCACTTTTATCAAGAGGCACTTTAATTCATCACTTATTGCTATAAGGGAGGTATAATCTACATATCCGAGGTTATTGATATTTCTCCCAACAATCTTGATTCTGTCTTATGCTTCGTTCAGCCCAGGATTTCACATGATATACTTTGCATATAAGATAAACAAGCAGGATGACAATATGCAGCCTTGATGTACTCCTTTCCCTATTTGGAACCAATCTGTTGTTCCATGTCCAATTCTAACTGATGCTTCTTAACCTGCATACAGATTTCTCAGGAGGAAGGTCAGGTGGACTGGTATTCCCATCTCTTTCAGAAATTTCCAGTTTGTTGTGATCTACACAGTCAAAAATTTTGGCATAGTCAATAAAGCAGATATTTTTCTAAAATTCTCTTGCTTTTTATACAGTCCAACAAATGTTGGAAATTTGATCTCTTGTTCCTCTGCCTTTTCTAAATCCAGCTTGAACATCTGGAAGTTCTTGGTTCACGTACTGTTGAAGCCCAGCTTGGAGAATTTTGTGGATTACTTTGCTCGCATGTGAAGTGAATGTACATTCTTTGGCATCATCCTTCCTTGGTATTGGAATAAAAACTGATGTTTTCCAGTTCTGTGGCCACTGCTGAGTTTTCCAAATTTGCTGAAATATTTAGTGCAGCACTTTAATAGCATCATCTTTTAGGATTTGAAAAAATAAGTCAACAGGCATCCAGTATGCAGAGCTAGAAATTATCACAGTGTATTGTAATTATACCATATAATTATCATAAAATTACTGCAGTATATGTCCATATATCATGCACACTAAGCAGAAAGCACAAATTGATGCCTCCTTCTAGAAACAGTTATCTTAAAGCCACTGACTATTCTATGCATGGGACACAGGCGAAGACTGAGAGAATGTTTTGTACCGGGTGCTAACTTGCTTCAGTCGTGTCCAACTCTGTGCGACCCCATAGACGGCAGCCCACCAGGTTCCCCCGTCCCTGGAATTCTCCAGGCAAGAACACTGGAGTGAGTTGCCATTTCCTTTTCCAATGCATGAAAGTCTGCAGCCTACCAGACTAATCCATCCATGAGATTTTCCAGGTAAGAGTACTGGAGTGGGGTGCCATCGCCTTCTCAGGTTAGATACCATAGAGTGTAAGGAAACATTACTCACTTTGGATAATTCCTCATTTCTTACTCCGACCTATAGCACATGATCACCACTAGATGGCACCACGTATTTTCATCTCAGGTAGTTCAGTCAGTCAGTTCAGTCACTCAGTCGTGTCTGACTCTGTGACCCCATGAATCTCAGCACGCCACATGTTGACCATCTGGTGATGTCCATGTGTAGAGTCTTCTCTTGTGTTGTTGGAAGAGGGTGTTTGCTATGACCAGTGCATTCTCTTGGCAAAACTCTATTAGCTTTTGCCCTGCTTCATTTTGTACTCCAAGGCCAAATTTGCCTGTTACTCCAGGTGTTTCTTGACTTCCTACTTTTGCATTCCAGTCCCCTATAATGAAAAGGACATCTTTTCTGGGTGTTAGTTCTAAAAGGTCTTGTAGCTCTTCATAGAACCATCCAGCTTCAGCTTCTTCAGCGTTACTGCTCAGAGAATAGACTTGGATTACCGTGATATTGAATGGTTTGCCTTGGAAATGAACAGAGATAATTCTGTCTCTTTTGAGATTGCATCCAAGTACTGCATTTTGGACTCTTGTTGACTATGATGGCTACTCCATTTCTTCTAAGGGATTTTTACACACAGTAGTAGATATAATGGTCATCTGAGTTAACTTCACCCATTCCAGTCAATCTTAGTTTGCTGATTCCTCGAATGTCGATGTTCACTCTTGCCATCTCCTGTTTGACCACTTCCAATTTGCCTTGATTCATGGACCTGACATTCCAGGTTCCTTTGCAGTATTGCTCTTTATACCATTGGATGTTGCTTCTATCATCAGTCACATCCACAACTGGGTAGTGTTTTTGCTTTGGCTCCATCCTTCATTCTTTCTGGAGTTTCTTCTCCACTGATCTCCAGTAGCATATTGCGCACCTACTGACCTGGGGAGTTCATCTTTCAGTATCCTATTATTTTGCCTTTTTATACTGTTCGTGGGGTTCTCAAGGCAAAAATACTGAAGTGGTTTGCCATTCCCTTCTCCAGTGGACCACATTCTGTCAGATCTCTCCACCATGACCCATCCTTCTTGGGTGGCCCCACACGACATGGCCTAGTTTCACTGAGTTAGACATGTGATCAGATTGGCCTGTTTGAGATTGTGGTTTCAGTCTGTCTGCCCTCTGATACCCTTTCTCCGTGCCTACTGTCTAACTGGGGTTTCTTTTGCCTTGGAGATGGGATATCTCTTCATGTCTGTTCCAGCAAAGTGCCCACTTCTCCTTACCTTGGACATGGGATATCTCCTCACGGCCGCTGCTCCTGACCTTGCACGTGGAGTATTTCTTCTCAGCCACCACTCTTGACCTTGCATGTGGGGTATCTCCTCTCAGTGGCTCACCACTCCAGCGCTGCGCAGCATAAGTATCACTGAGCATATTACTGTCCAAATCCATCCATGTTGTTACATATGGCAAAATTTCAATCTTTTTTTATGGCCAGGTAGTATTCTGGGGTTTGTGTGTGTGTGTGTATACATATGTACACAGCTTCTTTATCCGTGCATCTGCTGATGAACACTTAGGTTGCTTCCATATCTTGGAAATCATAAAAAATGTTGCTGTGAATTATTGGGGTGCATATATTTTCTTGAATTAGTATTTTTACTAATTACTTTCTCTGCCTTTCTGAATGTACTTCTTCTCATTGCTATGTATTTTTATTAACATTCTGTTTCCAGTCTCTTATGCAGCTTCTCTTTGCTTGTTTTTCTCTTATATGGTTCTACTGGACCCTTGGAACTCTGGTTCCATGGCTAACATCCTTTGTTGTTGTTTAGTCACTGTCACGTCTGACTCTTTTGTGACACCATGGACTATAGCCCACCAGGCTGCTCTGTCCATGGGATTTCCCAGGCAAGAATACTGAAGTGGGTTGCCATTTCCTTCTCCAGGGGATATTCCTGACTCGGGGATTAGACCTGCATCTCCTGCAAGGCAGGATGATTCTTTATCACTGAGCCACCTGGAAGCCTGCTAACATACTTACGTTCTCAATTATTCACTGACTGTTACTGCTCTTTTCTTTTCAGAGACTGATTCTCTCACATCCCACAGAAATCAAAATCCTCTGTTCCTCCCTTAAATGTTAGTATTTCTCAAGTTTCTGGCCTACACCCCTTCTATTGTCTATCTTATTGCCCCTGAGCATTCTTATCTAATTGTTGCTCAGACTCGCAAGTCTGTCATGTTAGATCTTTGTCTTAAATTCCACATCTGTATCTAATTGTGCTTAATGTAAATCTTTGGAATCTCTATAGACACATAAAATTTCTTAAGTTCAAAATATAAATCAATTTATATTTCTTTCTCAGTTTCTTTGATATTCTCAGTTTCTTTGATATTCTCATTTATCTAGTTGTCTAAACCAAAAATGTGGGTCGTTTTTTATTCTTTCTCCTTTACCCTTCCTCCATATATTAGAGTCAGTTACTTTCAGTTCTGTGCCCTAAATCCTACTTGAATTCGATTTTCTTCATCTCTACTGACATCTCTTGCCTGAAGTACTCCCGTAGACTCCTAAACAGATCTTCCCATTATAGTCCCATTCTGTCCCGAACTTCTTCACAGTGTGTCCACAAGGAAATTATAAAATGCAAATCCATATAAGTCAGAAAGTCTACACACACTCGCATGTATGTACACATACACACACACACTTTGCCCTTCTCTCCATTGCATTTCTTGCTCCACCCAAATTGCCTTTTCCTGTTTCCTGTTTGCATTCAGTTGCATACCATGCTATTCTTTCTCCTTTGCTTTTTGTTGCTTTGTCAGGGAAACCTTCCTGTATTCTCACAAACTGTATTACATACCTCTAGATATAGAATTACCATACTGTAACTGCCTGTTTACTCATCTTTATCTCCATGTGAATGCCAGGTCCATGAGACCAGAGACTGTGGTTATGAGCAGCCTGTGGCCTAGCACTTAACATTGGGCTTCCACAAATTATTTGATGAATAGCGAATTTACGCTTACATATACGAATGATGGAACCATCCATGTTGAGCACTGAAAATACAAAGATGTATTCAGCAAATGTATAAATAAAACAGCCGTTTGAAACATCTGGTGTTTGAGGCATATAGCTCTGCTAGTAATGCAGCATTACTAACTTAAAGCTGATGATTCTAAATGAAGTCCATTATGCCTTAGTTGAAAAATACAGTGCCATGAATATATATCTGAAATCCCAAAGCATTATTTAGAAATGAAAGGAGAAAGTGAAGAGAAACTATTCAATAGGAAGTTATATATATATGCCCATAATAAAGTTAGTAATTATACTTAGTTTTTATATTCTTTTGTTTTTAATTTCTGGGTCATTGAAAAGTAGCTGATTTCTTTCCTGCCTGTCTTTTACACAAATCGTATAATATTTAGAAACTATTTATAAGCAACAAGAAAAAAATGAAACCACCCATTATCTGATTTAATATATATAGTTTCACAATTGAAATAAATCTGAATATCACCAGAAATAGATATATCATAAACATCTCTCTATGCTAGGAAATACATCAATACCATCTGTTACTGAGGTTAGCAAACTTTATACCACATAGTATATATTTGAGGCTTTAAGGGCTAGAAGGTCTTTGTCACAAAATGGGTGTGGATTCCAATAAAACTTTACTTACAAAGACAGGTGACAAGCAGGATTTGATATGAGGGCCATAGATATGTTCTGTGATAACATATAAACTATAATTACATAATCTATTTGAAGATTTTTATTTTCATTTTTTATGATTATTATACTGTCTTAACATCTTAATATCTAAATCTTTATGTACATTCTTAACTTTTTTCCTTAGCATAAATCCTGGAAAAAAATTCTAGGGCTAAGAGTATATCCTTAAGACTTCTTTTTTTCATGAGAATAGGTGATCTAACACTTGCTTTCAAACTGTGACTATTAGAAGGTTTGCTTGGTTCATTTTGTGGTTTTTGTGGGGCTAGGAAAAGAAAGATGGAGTGATGGAGGCAAAGAAAGACTGAAGGGAAACATTGAATGATCATAATATAAAACTTAAGAGATGTTTCATGAAGAAAACATGAGAAATTTCATAAATACAAATTTTTCTGTTCATATAACCAAGTTGTTTTTTTTTTATTATTGTTTTCATAGCTCTGTAGAGTTCTGTTTAAAATTTTGATAACTTTTTTCCTTAGCATAATCCTGGAAAAAAATTCTAGGGCTAAGAGTATATCCTTAAGACTTCTTTTTTTCATGAGAATAGGTGATCTAACACTTGCTTTCAAACTGTGACTATTAGAAGGTTTGCTTGGTTCATTTTGTGGTTTTTGTGGGGCTAGGAAAAGAAAGATGGAGTGATGGAGGCAAAGAAAGACTGAAGGGAAACATTGAATGATCATAATATAAAACTTAAGAGATGTTTCATGAAGAAAACATGAGAAATTTCATAAATACAAATTTTTCTGTTCATATAACCAAGTTGTTTTTTTTTTATTATTGTTTTCATAGCTCTGTAGAGTTCTGTTTAAAATTTTGTGTAGATTGAGATTTGGGAGATGGAGTTTGCAAATTTCAAATGAACTTTTCTGAATCAGTCTCTTAAGATTCTCTTAGGCTAGTATGATTTTGATTGTGATTACCAATCAGCTTGTTTTGAAAAAAAGGAAAAAAGAGGCCATTAAATTTTCCTGTTCTGGTTGACAGGGAAGTCTAATCAGAGCAGGGATTACTATCCATGGACAAAATCCTGCTTGTCCCCTGTTGTAAATGAAATTTTGTTGGAACACAGCCATGGTTATTCACTTAAGTACTGTCTGTGACTCCTTTCAGGCCACGACAACAGAGTTCCGTAGTTACAGCAGAGACAGTACAGCCCATAAGGCCTAAAATATGTACTGTATCCCACTTAACAGAAAAAAGATTTTCAGACCCCCGAATAAGAGGAATGGCATATGTTAGTCTTTCTATTATTGAAAATGGATGTACAAAACCAGAAGTCATTTTGTTACAGATAGACTAACAAGTTTTTAGAAGCACAGTTAATTCAGATCCCAAATCTGGGCTTGCAAAATATAGTAGAAAATGTGAGAAAACAATAAAAGAAATGTTGGAATACAGAGGGCTTAATGTTTAGTGAAGTTTTAAGTTCTGTGAGAGACTAGATTTAGAGCACCAAACACTGGCTGTTACAGAAGCACCTACCTTAGTTATAAAATCCCTTCTACATAGTTGGAAAATAGCCAATTCTACAAAGTTTTGCTATAGTGTCTTTAAGTGAGCAGTTAGGCCGTGACAAGTTCAGTGGAAAATTTTTTGAAACCTGTTTACATAGGCTTATTCTCCCAATGACAGTCTTTGTTCCTAGTGAATTTGTTGCCTTAATTCAGTTTCACATAACAGTAATAGGAAACATTCAGAAAGTAGGGATATTTTCTTTCTTTGGATCCACATTACCTGGAAATGACTAATATCCAGAATCCCAAATCATTTAGTAAGGTTTTGAAGCAACATAGCTTTTGTTAATTTAAGAAAGACATTCTTAAGAGAATCTTGTGTGGAACTCTTTGAAGTATAGTAGAAATGCCTCGAGACTGAAGTCGAATATTCCTTTTAAGTAGGCCACTAAAGAGATGGTAAAAAAACCTTAGTCTGTAGTACCAGCTACTTGGGCTTCTTCTGTGAAGGAGATGCCACTAATGCTCACACCACTGATTTTAGGGTGTTTCCTCACAGCTGAGTCTAATCCTTAGCGGAGTGAGGGCAGACAAGTTTATCTGAGGGACTGTTCATCTGTATGGTCCCACACATTTGTGTGGGATAGAGCTAATGGAAGGAAATAAATAAAAAGTCTGTATCTTGTCAAGATCAAGCAATACTATGGCAGAGCTACAGATTTTACAATAATAAAAGACATACTGTTGCCAAAAAGACATTGACTCTCATTCATTTTTACACGTTTCTCTTTGTTTTGAGTCTTATTTCATCTTGTTTCTGTGACACTTATTCTGTATTAGAGCTGTTACAGCTCTGCCAAGAATTCCTTATGCTGTGGTTGCTCTTCAGGAGATTGTTCTTGAGAAAGGGTGGTGAGTAAAGCACTGAGCCATCCCTCGCTGCTGCAGAGCTAGATGGAGGTGCATCTGCTTTGATGTAGTGACTGCAGCTTTGAGTGGGACTTCCGGATCCTTCAGGGTAGGAAAGTACAGTAAGCTGGGAACCCTCTACGGCCTGCTGTAACCTTGGTGTGGTGCCTCAGTTGTATCCGAGTCTCTCTGTTTTCACAGATACGTTTTTTCAGATATTCTGGGTTTTCACACCATTCCTTCTCCTTAAGCAGCTATTCTGTTTTGCTGGAAGCTCTTGCATTCATTTAATAAATGTCTATTAAACACATACGTTTTGTGCTGGATCCTGGGGATTGTATGATCATTGAAACACAGCATCAGGTCCCAAAGAGTTTGCAGTCAGATGGGAGAGTCAGATAAAGAAACAGGTATTAATAGTATAAAATAAAAACTGAGGAATTAAGAATTAAGGAAGCCGGTTATTAATTAAAAAAAAAAAAAAGAACCAGAATGGTTAAATGGAAAGAGCATTGGTTTTAGATTTTGTTGATCTGATTTTAAATCTTGATTCAGTTACCTAATAGGTATGTTATTTTACTAAAGTTAACCTTTGTGGCACTGGCAGGGTTGTTCTAAGTTTTAGAAACAAATGCATGTAAAGCACTTGATGTCCAGTGCCTGCTGAATAAATCATTTCTGTTTTTTACCTAAATCATAACACCATAAATTTTTATAGTTCCAAAACCTATAAATAGAAAAATCATTTCTCTGGCCCCTACTCCACAGGAGATATGAAAAGAGGCTATTTTAAATGTTTAAATGAACTTAGTAAACATCCTACCTATGAGGAAACTATTAGAAATAAAATTTTATAATTTTTCTTATAAAATGTATCTAAATTTCCATTATTAAGATATTGATTAAAATTAAAGCTTAACAGTATTACTTGTAAAATATGCTAGTAATTCTATAATCACTGGTCTTAGATTTTATTTGCCAGCTTAAAAAGGGAATACAATTCTGTCTCCTCACCTCCCTGGAGCACTCTGTGGTTTAGCATGTCAGTTACTTTTAACCAAACTGTGGTTTATATCCAGAAGTTGTAATGGTTATAACCTTTTTTCATGAGATGTTCAAAAAACATTAAAATAGATCATCAGTAAATTGATAAATATATTTTTAAGACTCATTCATTATTGCAATTTGAGTTTTTTCTATTTAAAGAATTAAAAGCTGCAATATTTAGAAAACAGTATCATGCTGCATGGTGACACAGACAGGTAAAACTTGTCTGCAATGCTAGGAGATCTGGGTTCGATCCCTGGGTCAGGAAGATCCCCTGGAGAAGGAAATGGCAACCCACTCCAGTATTCTTGCTTGGAAAATTCCATGGACAGAGAAGACTGGCGGGTTACAGTCCAGGGGGCAGCAAAGAATCTGATAAGACTGAGCAACTGACACTTTCACTTTCATTGTGTTGTATTTAGAATGAAACAGAATAAAGAATTCGCTTTTAAATGAAAGAGTTTTTTAAATTTCTTTGAAATTATGTGACATAAAATTAGAAATTGAAATTGGTCTAACAGCAACAGAATTTGTAATTCTTCGAAAATATCAGTTAGTAGCTCAGATCTGAATACTGTACTGAGGAGGGCATAGCTCTTATTCCATTATGTGACCTTTGCAGTTTTGCTACACTTTATAACTATTCCAGATTTATTTGTTAATTCTGTTACAGCTGTCCCTTAAAAATAAAACAAGCTGATATTATTCACTAGAAAAAGTACAAATACAAGATATCAACAGAACATGAAACTTTTAAAATGTATTTTATGTAAATCACTCTAAATTATAAATAGGAAATAGTGATCAAACAGAAACTTTTCTGAAGGAAGAAAAAGCCAGGAAGCAAGAGTGGGATAAGAGGTGGGGGAGAACCTTAGGATGGTGTTGGCCGGGCAGTACAGTGATAGTGACAGAATGAGAAAACGGGTGTATTCTTCCATCACGGCTGTTTTCCTCTGTGCTTGTATCAGACAAATGGCACATGCCCAAGGGGAACAGGGGACGATGTTCTGAGGACAGGCACCGCTTTTATACAGCCCTGCCAGATTCGTCAGAGTAGTAGTGCGTCTGCTTTTTGTTACTTGCCGTGGAGACATTGCTGTTTCTGTAGCACTTTCTTCAGTGGGTTCTCACTCACGTTGCCTTCTTTGTCATGGCTGTATGGGATTGTCTGTTGGCAGGTCCGCACCATACACCCTTTCTGCACCTTGCCTAATGTGATGACTTTCTGGAAAGTATGCATGCTTGTTTTTTCCTCTCATTGTGTCTTCCTTGTCCCACTTCAACAAATGTGCAATTTAGATATCCAGAAGTCCATTACAGACAATTGATCTGTAGGGATTGTCTTTTGTTTTTGTCTGTTTTGATTTTTTCCCCCAACAGCAGAATTTCATTTTTGCCCTTCCCAACTACCCCCTCTCCATAGCAAAATTCTGCCCACTGGAATGTGAAAATAGACATTAACTGATTTATTATTAAACTTTGAGTGAATTTTTGTAAGCTTCATGACACTGTGTTATGTGGTATTATAGGGCAGTTTGGTGAAGTACATAAAAGTAGTTAGATTGTGAAGATGAAGTATTCCAACATATTTTCACCAAAACTGCTATTTAAATCATACTCTAATGCTTATATTTATAAAATGCTTGTAAATGTTCTCTTGTGAGATATAGTCAATACAGGTGGCTTTAACTATGGGTTAGTTTCTTCAGCCCTTCCCTCAGATAAGCTGGGCTGTCATTAGACCATTTAAATGACTTGTATTCTGAGCTTTGTAATGTTAAGGTTTTAAAATGCATCTCCAGTCTAAACTTCACAATGTGTTACATTTTAGGTCAGAAGACATGTCTTCATCTGCATGGCATCTTTCCTTACCTCTATGTGCCATATGATGTTATGGACAGCAGCCAGAAAGCTATCTGTCTCAGATGGCATTCAGTATCGACAGAGCACTTAATGTGGCGTTAGGCAATCCATCTTCCACTGCTCAGCACGTGTTCAAGGTGTCATTAGTATCGGGAATGTAAGTATATGATAACATCTTTCCAGATTTCTGTTTCTTTGTATTTATATTGTTATTCCAGTTAAAAGAAAATATATCCAATTCAGATATACTCTATTTGTTTTTCCTTTAATTCTAATCTAATGGAACTGGGATGAAATTTCTAGCTATACCCTTTTAAATCAGTTTTTATTGGAATGAAAGAAATGGTTAACAGTGATTTTTGTTTTAACTTTTTCCCATTTCTCTGCTTCCTAGAATTGTAGAAATTCATCATTTCTACATTCATGTAGAAATTCATGTAATTCATTCATCAACTATTTATTGAGCACCTTTTATGTGCCAGGCACTCTTCTAGATGCTTGGGATATACTGGTCAACAAAACAAAGATCCTTGTCCCTGTGGAAGTTACAGTGTAGTAATGCAAAACCAATGGAAAATAACCAATGAATATAACATGAAATAAATTTATTGACTTATCACATGATATTTAGTGCTATACAATAAAATATGTAGAAGGATCATTAGTGTGGGTTAGAGAAGCAGACTGGTGGCAGTTTTGTATAGGGTAATCAGGGAAGGTGTCACCAACATGGTAAATGACATTTGAGCAAAGACTTGAAGGTGGGGGTTGGGAACAAAATGGAGACCAGGTGGCTGGAGCAGAGGGAAAGGAGAGTGGGCAAAATGAGATTAGCAAGATATAAGAGGATGAAGATCATGCTGGCCAGTAGATTACCATAATCAGTTTTATCTGGTCTGACACCATGAGAATGCACTATCAGATCTTCAAATACAAGGAACATAGTTGAACAGGGTACGACCGAGGATGAGATGGCTGGATGGCATCACTCACTCGATGGACGCGAGTCTGAGTGAACTCCAGGAGTTGGTGATGGACAGGGAGGCCTGGCGTGCTGCAGTTCATGGGGTCGCAAAGAGTCGGACACGACTGAGCAACTGAACTGAACTGAATTGAACAATGGCCCCAGCTACTGCACTGAAATCCATTTGTCATCCCATGTAAGCTGAAGCCATTTTTCATAGACTTCTCCCACCCAGTGGCTAAGCACAGTAAGAATACTAAGGCCTGTTTGTGGGAGACACTTGGGGACCTTCAGACAGCCTTTCTGAACTTTGACTAGAATCACATTGCAGTAGAAGGCACTTCCACTCATCTTCCCTCTCTCTCTCCTTCACTTAGATCGGACCTGTATCTAAGTCTGGTGGCTTTCCCACTCTCTGGTGAGGTCTACCTCATATTCTTTCACAGGTGTTTCCACTAATTTCTCGCTCATTTTGACTTGGAGTTCTTGAAGGACTTAAGACTAACATACTTGAGAACTTAGTAAAAATACATTCTTTGCTCTGATCCCAGACCTGATGAATCATAAACTCTAGTTGTGGGGCTCAGAAATTTGTGAGCCTTTCTGCTGATGCGTATTCAAGTTCGAGAACCACTGAAGTAGGCTATTCTAAGGACTTTGGTTTCTATTCTGAGCTATTATGTGATTTTGAGCAGCCATGATGTAACTTTGAAAGGGTTACTTTAGCCTGTGTAGAGAATAGATTATAGGAGCACAAGAGTTGAATAGGGAGAACATTAGGACTGTTTCATTAGTCTGGGTGAGAAAATATGAACACTTGAACAAGGGTAGTAGCAGGGGAGCAGTGAGAACTGGTCAACTTCTAGATCTATTCTGAGAGTTGAGTCCTCGAGATTTGTTCTCTGATTGGATGAGGTGTGTGAGAAGAATTGAGGATGACTACGAAGCTTTGAGTTGTTGCAGATGGCAGGCTGGCAGGAAAGTTTGGAGCTCATACTGGAACATATGAGTTGATATATCTCTATGAAATCCGTCTTAAATCTGTGTACTTCCACCTGAATCCAGGTTTTCCTCTGAACTACCAGTGTCCTTTTAATTGAATTTTCTTCTTCTGTTCTTATCTCACCCCAGAGCTACAGAAGTATTCTTCTTGTAATGTAAATTGGGTCCTTTTAAAATCCTTGAGTGGCTTCATATTGTTTATAGAATAAAATTTAAGCTTCTAACCACAGCCTATGTGATCTGACACCTGACATCTGCCTAGCCTGACGCCTGTTTCTGTTCTATCCAGAAACACTGGACTTCTTACACTTCTTACACTTCTCTAATATACTGAGCTTTTGCATACCTTTGTACGTGCAATTTTCTTTCCTTGAGTGCTCTGCCCTTCTCCAGTACTTTAAATCCTTCACCTCTCCTGAGAAATTTTCTGACTTCCCTTCTTAAAATAGGTTGATGTTTTGCTTTTTATCTTTAGCCTATTCTTTGTTTCCTTTTGAGCTTAACTGTTGTTCTTACTGTTCAGTCACTAAGTCGTAGCCTACTCTTTCGTGACCCCATGACTGTAGCCCTCCAAGCTTCTCTGCCTGAGGGCTTTTCCAGGCAAGAACACTGAGTAGGTTGCCATTTCCTTCTCCAAGGGGTACTTACTGTAGTTTCCAGTTATATTAATTTTTTGTTTATTCTTGTGCTTTTCTCGCATCAGCATGTAAGTTTCATGAGAAAAAAGATCATGTTTGTCTGTCCATCATTATAACCCTTTCACCTTGTATGATGTTGAGCACTTAGTAGAGAAGGCTCAGTAACCATCTGATAGAATAAATGAATCAGGTGAAAGTTCACACCCATCCTATGACAGCAACAATTAGGTTAAAGATAATCATCAGCTTTATATCTACATTTTTTATGTTTAATGATTTCTGCAGACTTTGCTATACGTATTCTCATTTCAAAGTTGAATCTCCAAACAACCTAGTGGAACAAATAATGAGTCACCAACCTTTTCGTATTCTTGATGGGCATTTGTTAAAAGCATACCATATTTTTAAGAGCGGTTGATAGAAATCTGGAAACTTGGAGGCAAAAGTGAGCTATTTAGTCTAATTTATGACTGCCATTCTGTTTTTCCTCCTGTTCTAAGGTCCCCTTTCCCCTTACCATGCATTAGTAGCCTCTATGAGTCCTTTAGTCCTTCAATATTGTATACTTATTTAAGGTAGACAAAGTTGCATCTAGCTGTCTAATTAAAATTTGTACAAACTTAATTCCAGCCTTCCTAGACTGTGCATTATCCTGAAGCTAGGTTAAGAGAGAGGACTGACTATGACCTTAGGCTCATTTCAGAGGTTCCCTGCCACTTAGCTACCATGATTCTAGAAAATAGTCTATAAAAAGATTCTTAGTCCATCTAAATTTTTTTAAACTATAATTTTCCTTTCATTATTAAAAAACTAACTCCAATTATCAGGTGCAACTTTTTAACTATAAACGTATCTACCTTAGACTGAAGTATAAACATATTTAACTTACCCTCTGCTGCATTCTACTTTCTTCCAGAGAGTCTCCTGGTTGAGAAATTCTTTGGGCAAAATCAAGTAAAGTCAACAGTGGCAAGTAAGGATTGCAGTAGGAAATAAGGATTCCAGGTTAAATTATACAGAGACTCTCTTGGCTAGAAGAAGCCGAAAACTGAGTTTACAGAATGTCCAGGCTATGAGGCAGAATACATAGAAAAACAGAATCCTAGATTTACAAAGAATTGTAGAAATTTGATAGTCTTGTATTCAGCTTTTGGAATTTATAAGATTCTAACTGTAAAAACCTAAAAATCTTTAGCAAAAACAAGGATAGCATGGACCATACTAGTGCAGATTTAACTCTCTTCATTTCCATTTACCTGGCTAAAAGTGTAGCCCCTGTATCTTTAGACAAAGAGCTATATTTATGTGTATGAAAAACACCAAAGCAGGAGGAATAGAGAGTTGAATTTTGCCAATGAAAGAGAATGAAATCATTCATATAATGTATCTTTCACCTTTCATAGCAACAAAAATGGGGTGACAGGAAGTGGCGTTATTATTATTTTTTTTTTTTCTTTTTTGAAGAGGGGGTAAAGGGTCAGGGATAGGGAATGAGGGTCAGTGCAGGCCTTTCAGAGGAGGTGAGTTTAAGCGGAGGACTGACTGCAGACTGAAGTAAGCCATGCAGTGGTTCAGAGCAGAACTTTTCAGGCAGAGGGAATGGCAAGTTACTTGAAAGTGGATCAAGTTAGAAGTGTTGAAATGTTTGAAATGGCTGGAAGGAAATGGGTGAGTGGGTATGAGATAAGATTGGAATGAGTGGCAAGAATGAGACAAAGAACTTTTAAGACTTTTTCTTTTTAATAGAAAACGTACAGATGATTCTGACCTAAAGGTTTAGAATAGCTTATTTTTTTAAAGTTATTTAAATATGCCTCAAATGACTGTGTTGCCAACTTCTATACTTGAAGCCTACTATACTATCAGACATGACAGAGAGAAAATGGTATTCTAAGGAAGGTATTATCTAGTGCCCATCATAAAGGGAAAATACATTTTTTTTTTGATGAAAAGAAACTGAGTTTATCCACCTAAAGATTTAACCAACTACTTATTTATAGACAAACTCTAGACAAATACTTTTTATTTTGCCTATAAATTCAGCCCCATTTACATATTGTTTCTGATTATATAATCTTTGAAAATAGTAGTCTTTTTTAGAGTTTCAGATCCTCCTGAAATAATATAACATGATAACTCAACTTATTCCTTCTTGCATTGAGGATTTGTTTCTCCTTCTATCATACAGATTTTTGCTTGTCTCTTTCCCTACTGCTGCTGACTGATACTCTGAATTGAACCCAGCCTCAATGTAAATAGGTTATTAGTAAGGCCATGATCTTTTCAATCTCTTAAATTCTATCTGCACACTTTTCACAGTTTCATTTGATTTGGGTGTGTGTTTTATACACACACACATATGTACATATATATAACAGGTAAATTGTCTCTCCTTAGTGAACTTGTAAAATTAATTTTGATGTTCAAATTAATAATAGAGCAAATAAGGAGAAGAGATACAAATGCATTTTGTATTCTTTGTCAGCTAAAGAATTTTCTTGATAAAGAGCTTTAGTTTCTGCCAGAAAAAAATGGGGGGAAGTGTCAGGAGGAAGGTCTCTCTTTCACAGGCATGGCCTGAGTAGAACCACTTTTCAATGGAGCCATGATGGTTGAAATTAAAGTATAAATAGTTTGCTATTCCCTTTTATCCCCAGGATTTTAAAGTGGTATTTTAAAACTTTTTAAAAGAATTAACAAGGTTTCATGTGTCATGAAATATGGAGGTTTTTTGTTGTGTTTTGGGGGGGGGTTGATAATGTCCAATATAAGTAATTAGGCCAGCCGAGTCCAATTAGGGCAATAAGTTGCATTATTTCATCTCTGATGAAAATAAATTGAGGTATCTATTTCTTGTATTTCAGGCCTTTTTATGGTTATCATGAGAAGGAAAGACACTTTATGAAGATCTATCTATACAATCCTGCAATGGTGAAAAGGTAAAAAGATAAGTGAAATAAAAATGTGAACAGCTATCACTTAAGCATTTTAATAATAAAAAGAAAAATCTAGAAGAAGGCCTGTATAGTTTGTAGCCTTAGTAAAGAGTCCAAAATAAAATATGTGTAAAGAGAGAGAGATCCGTAGCTTGGACTCTAGGAACGATATTTTAAGGGTAAAGGACCTTGTTTTATATCCTTAACTGATTATTTTCTACCTTAAATTTAGAGAGTATATAGAAGTTGATAGAGGGATGATTGACTGCCTTGTATAATCCTAGTACCCTGCTGGCCAGACCATATGTTCAGTACCAAAAGAAATTTGTTCTTTAGTTTCAAAGCAAGGAGAAATGTGTAAGAGTGAGGCCATTGTGGGAGATCTTTCTACTGTGAAAGGTTGCTGCTGCTGCTAAGTCACTTCAGTAATGTCCAACTCTGTGCGACCCCATAGACGGCAGCCCATGAGGCTCCCCCGTCCCTGAGATTCTCCGGGCAAGAACACTGGAGTGGGTTGCCATTTCCTTCTCCACTTAACGCCTTTTCAGTACTTTTTTTTTTCCTGATGAGATAGGTGATGATATTAACATTTTTCCATATTGTTTAATGATATATATTACCATTTGGAAGATTTATATAACTTAGTGAATGTATATTTTCCAAATGATGAGGGCAAGACATTAGGAAATTATGCATGGGTAAAAATAAAGTCTTAGGTAGATCAATAGATTTTAATGTAACAGAGTACAAAAAGTTGATTGATATGGTTTCCGCATTGTTACCAAACTTTAAGAAACCACCACCCCCATTGCATGTCCATGTAATAATAACAAAGATCAACATTTACCTGAAAAGGCTATCAGGTACTTTTCCTGTTTTCAATTATGTATCCGTGTATGGCTGGTTTTTTCTTTATATGTTTCAATGAAAACAGTAGTTCAGAATATATTGAGCTGAAGCAGACAAGAGAGTCCAGCTGTCTTCTATTAAAACAGAGATTTGCAAAGATGTAAAATAATTCCTTTTTCTCACTAAATTGTTTTTGTTTCGAAAAACATAGATTTTTAAAAAATAAAACAATGTTATTTTTGTTAACATAGCTTGGGTTTATTGTTATTTTTAAATTAATAATTGAGTCTCTTAAAATTTTCTGTTTTAACTTGATTTGGTAAATATCAATAGATATAAACCACATAAACAAAAGCTTTTTGATGCTAGCAGTAATTTTTAAGAATGAAAAGGAGTCCTGGGGCAAAAAAACTTGAGAACCATTGGAATAAAACTCTTAAATTTCTGTCAGAGATTCTTAAAATCTATTCACAGCTCTTCTCTACTTTTCACTGCCTATTAGAGCAGAAGAGATTTACCCCTGTCTTTAAAGCTCAGGATCGACTCCCTTTGACCCTTTACTTTCATCTATCAGTTATCCCCTCTCCCTTTCCACACCACTTAAACAACAATAAGACTTAATTTTACACATACACACCTTCATACTCAAAGACATTCATACTCACAGCTATTCTCCTGTTAGAATTTAGCTATACTTTGTGTGTCCAGTATCTTATCTCCCGTTTGCTCTTTAACTGAACTCCAATTCTGCTCTCCAATTCAGCCGTTCCACTCAAATTGCTTTCCTTAGTTAACAACCTCAGTGTTGTTAAATCCAGTTAACACCTCTTACCTTTTGACCTCATGTCCATCAGTGCTTACACTACCTTAAAATAAGGTTGCTTTGATGTAAACGTTTTTCTAGTTTTCCTCATACCTGTCCAGTTATTCATATTTATGCCATTTTGTTGGTTCCTCTTTTAACATATGTGTGTTTGGTCCTTGGACTTTTGTCTTGGGCATTTATCTTCTTCTCTATATATGTTCCCCTCACTTTACAGTCTTATATACTTCCGTGGCTTTTGTTTTAATCTATATGCATTTGGCTTCCAAATATATATCAGTAGCTTAAATTTTCCTTCAGAAATCCTGATCAGTGTATCAGACCATCTACTGGATAAATAGAATAGCACTATAGTTAAGAGGGCTTAAGTCCAAAACAACTGGAGTTGAATTTTAGCTCTTCCACTTTTTGTTTGTGTGATTTTGGCTAAGTTTTTGATCTAGACTCAACTTCTCTGTTTTGTAGTAAGTATTACTTGAGATTAAGCATTTAGAGCACCTAAGTTTAGACACCAATTGTGCCTAATACACAGTGCCTCAAAATACATTTTCTGTATCTCATCTATTAATAAAATTATCCTTAACCTCATCTTTACTACTGATTTCTAATATTCTCATAGAAATCTACCTGAACATTCCGGTATACCTCCAGTTTGTCTAAAACCAAGTTTGTCTTTATTCCTTCTCCAAATAAAAATCTACAAATAAACCTATTTTCTTCCAATCCATTCTGTTTCAATAAATGCAGCACCACCAACTTGCTGCTTAACCTAGGCATTATCGTCAACTTATATTCTATCCCCCCTCCGCATGTAGTTAGTCGTCAAGGCCTGACCATTTTATTCCTCATGTGCTTCCTCAATCAGTACATTTCCTTGATCCTGTTAAAGCCGCCATCATCTTAGTTTTTCTGCAGTACCCTCTGACTTTCTGTCTCTAGTGTTCTGCTTTCTTTAGCTCACCGGGTCATTTCAGTTTTCCTGTTCTCTTCACTTGACAGGCAGGTTCTTCTTCAAATGCGATAGTAGGCTCTGCGTGATGTGACTTCTCATTACCTCTCTACTCTCCCACCACCACCGCCATAGCCTCTGTCACTAAGCCTCGCGCAGTGGTTTTCGTTCTGAGTAACCATAGTTTCTTGTGACTCTTTACATGTGCAGTTTTCTTTGGATGAAATGCTCCTTCTTGTCTAAGAAAAAGTATTTCTAGTTCATTGTTCTGCTTAGAAACTTCTCTCCAAGAAGGCTATGCAGAAACTACAGTCTGTTTATTGTCCCTTCTAGATGTTTTATATACTTCCCCCACATAGCACTTTGTGTTATTTATAATTGCCTATTGTTTGTACCCCCCAATATGAAGGACAGATTACTCAGAGAAGAAAAATACCAAAAGTGGTAACATCTCTGTGTGGTAGATTGAGTCATATGTCCTCTTTTAGAATTGTTGTATAATCTTTTCAAAAACTTTTCTGAATTTTTAAAAATATGATATCTTAGAAGCCTTTTTCGGATGTTAGCTTTTTCAGTATAGTTTGCATTAAATTGGTTTTAGAAGTCAAAATATTCTTCACTTAAGACATTTTTTCTCATTTTCTTTCAGAGCTTGCAGCTTACTTTAAAACTTGATTAAAACTTTCAGTTGCCAGAAAAACATAAATTTTGAGTAAAATTGAAATGAAAATTTTGTGTGGTAGAGTAATATGTTTTGTTCTCTATATTTGTATAACCATTATTTCACTTAACATTTTAGGAAACATAATTTTATGGTATAACTTTTTTTTTCTAATTTAGGATATGTGAAATTTTGCAAAGTGGAGCCATAATGAATAAATTTTATCAGCCTCATGAAGCGCATATTCCCTACCTCCTACAGCTCTTCATTGACTACAATCTGTATGGAATGAATTTAATAAATCTGGCTGCTGTCAAGTTCCGAAAAGCAAGGAGGAAAAGTAAGGTTAATTTCACAAGTGCACATTAAAGCTTTGAAACAAGTATTATGTAATTGATGATTTATAAAATAATACGTACTTAAAAATAAGTGCTGAGTGGATAAGGAATAGAAAGAAATATGCAAAAATATCTTAGAGTTTATCAGGAAAAGAATCTCAGTTATTTTTGGTAACACCTTTATTCCTTACAGTTCTCTCATTTAAAATGGACAGCTCTGGTTTTTATAATATTCAGAGTTGTGCATCCATCACCAAAGTCAAATCTAGAACATTCTGCAGCACCTCTAAAGAAGCGCGTAGTCTTTAGCAGTCTCCCGCAGTCCTCTCATGCCTTCACCTCTGAGCAACGGTTAATCTCCCTTCCGTCTCTTATGTCTGCCCATTCCGCACATCTCATTTAAATGGAATCATGTTTGTTTATTTAACTTAGCCTAATGTTTTTAGGGTTCATCCATGTCACAGCATGTATCAGTATTTCATCCCTTTTTATGGCCAGCTAATATTCTGTTGTGTGAATAAACTGCATTGCTTACTGATCATCAACGACGGACGTCTGGGTTTCCTTCTTTTGGCTATTATGGACAATGCTGCTATGAACATTTATGTACAAATATTCATATAGCCATATGTTTTCATTTCTCTTGGGCATATACCTAGGAATAGAATTTCTGGTTAAAATAGTCTCGCATCTTTTGCATTTTATTCTGGTTGGATTCCTTCTCTTCTACTTAAGATAAAGTAAAACCAGCATTTTCCCTGCAATTCTATTGTCTTTTCTGTTATGATTTTTTTCTTTTCTTTCATTGCCAAACTTTTAAAACCAAAAGTTTGCATTTTTTTCTCTTGTTGTTTACCAGCTGTTCTTTTTTGGCTTAACTCCTTGCACTTCTTCTGCCATACCCAAGCTGTGCTCTGAAAAGTAACCAGGGAGGATTTTTTTCCTTGGAATGATGGGTTAGGTTTAATAGGATCAACCTCCTCACAGAAACCAGTTTAAGAGCTAGGTAAGGGTTTTTTTGTTTGTTTGTTTGTTTTTAATCTTAACTGTATCACAAAGATTACAAACAATAAAGAAGTACTGGCCAAACAAGGAACTAGAGTGCTGAAAACAGCCTTTGCCCTGAGGGATTTTGCTAATCCTGGCTGCTTCCATTGAGACAGCCTTACTAGGTGAGGGAAACTAAAAACAGCAATTCAGGACCCGCTGGACAGGTTGGAATCCTCCACAGAAGGAGGTGCGGTTTCAAAGAGACATGCCCAAAGTAGGAAGTGGAACACTTTGAGACATATCAGCCCAGATAGAGTCTCCTCGGACTAAAAAAGACTGCCACATCTGCAACTTTTTCGTAGGTGGTGGAATCATTGGATATCCATATACCAGAAAATAAAAATAAGAGCCCAGGACTTACCTATTGGTACAGTGGATAGGAATCCACCTTCCAGTGCAGGGAAGGTTTGATCCCCGGTCCAGGAAGATTCCACATACCACGGAGCAGCTAGGCCTACGAGCCATAGGTACTGAAGCCCACACGCGCTAGACCCTGTGCTCCGCAACAAGGACGCCACTGCAGTGAGAAGCCCAGGCACCACAATGAAGAGGAGGCCTCCCTCACTGCAGCCAGTGCAAGCTGGCACAGCAAAGAAAACCCAAGGCAACCGAAAGTAAATTTAAAAAAGACAAACAAATAATTAAAAATAAAAGAGCTCAGACACATTCCACACCCTGTGTAAAAATTAAAATGGATCTCAGACTTAAATGTAAAATTATCAGACTTCTAGAAGAAAACAATGAGAAAACCTGCCTAACAAGTTGATTTTGTTAAAAACTTTCTATAAAAAGTAATGTTAGAAAAATGAAAAGATAAGTTACAGACTGGGAGAAGATATTTTCAAATTATACATCTGACAAAATACTTATATCTAGAATGTATATGTTAGTCACTCAGTCGTGTCCAGCTCTGCAGCCCCATGGACTGTAGCCCACAAGGCTTCTCTGTCCATGGGATTCTCCAGGCAAGAATATTGGAGTGGGTTGACATTTTCTTCTCCAGCGGATCTTACTGACCCAGGGATCTAACTCTGGTCTCTTGCATTGTAGGCAGTCTCTTTACCATCTGAGTTCTATGTCTTACTAGTTGGGTGATCTCAGACACACTTCTTAACCCAAGGGAATCTTATGTCCACCCAAAAACCTATATGCAGATGTTTATAACAGCTTTATTTCATAATTGCTAAAAATCTAAAGTAACCAAGATGTCCACTCAGTGGGGGCCGTAGATAAACAGTATTCCACAATACTGGTATATAAACGTTTATCAGTGAAACAAATCACGATACTGATTCCTATAACATTGATGAAAGTTGAATTCATTTACTAAGTGAAAGCCAGACCTAAAAGGCTACAAGTTGTATATGCGTATGTGTTAGTCACTTAGTCATGTCTGACTCTTGGTGACTCCATGCACTGTAGTTTACCAGGCTCCTCTGTGCATGGAATTCTCCAGGCAAGAATACTGGAATGGGTTGCTGTTACTTTCTCCAGGGGATCTTTCTAACCTAGGGATCGAACCTGGGTCTCCTCCATTGCAGACAGCTTTTACCATCTGAGCAACCAGGGACATATACAAATTGTATGGTTTTATTCATGTAACATTGTGGTAAAGGTGAAACTATAGAAATGGAAAATATATTAGTGGTTGCCAAGAATTGGAGAAGAGTAGAATATTGATTACAAAACAAATATATAGGGGAATTTTTCAGATGAATTATTCTGCATGTTACTACATAGTGGTATGATTTTTTACAGTCATCAAAACCATAAAAATGTAAGGCTCAAAATTCTCCAAGCCAGGCTTCAGCAATATGTGAACCATCAACCTCCACATGTTCAAGCTGGTTTTAGAAAAGGCAGAGGAACCAGAGATCAAATTGCCA
>SJYC01139669.1:0-11552 GCA_006408675.1 Madoqua kirkii | reverse complement strand
CCGAACAATTGCTGCTTTTGAACTGTGGTGTTGGAGAAGACTCTTGAGAGTCCCTTGGACTGCAAGGAGATCCAACCAGTCCATTCTGAATGAGATCAACACTGGGATTTCTTTGGAAGAAATGAAATCCTTCCAAAAGGATTTCATTGCAGTTTTCCTACCTCCCTACAGCACGACTGAAGAAGTGAGCCTAAAAAAGTGTCTACTCCTTTGGGTCTGGTCGGAAATTAGACACTGAAAAGACCAGCAAACAGAAGCTAAAACAGAGGGAACCGCCCAGGAAGTGATAGGTGCAATAGATTAAAACCCTGTAGTTAACACCAACTATATAGGAAGGGGCCTATAAATCTTGAGAAGTATAAGCCAGATCAAGGAACTATCTGAAAATGAACTGACCCCACACTGTCTTTTTCTTGGGAATAGTCTTGATCACTGACTCCTGTACAATGTCACGAACCTCCGTCCATAGTTCTTCAGGCACTCCGTCTATCAGATTTAATCTAAAGCTGAAACTCCAATACTTTGGCCACCTCAGGTGAAGTGTTGACTCATTGGAAAAGACTCTGATGCTGGGAGGGATTGAGGGCAGGCAGAGAAGGGGATGACAGAGGATATGATGGCTGGATGGCATCACTGACTGGATGGACATGAGTCTAAGTGAATTCCAGTAGTTGGTGATGGACAGGGAGGCCCGTCATGCTGTGAATCATGGGGTCACAAAGAGTCTGACATGACTGAGCAACTGAACTGAACTGAACCAGTATCTTCATTACCTCTACCATAGTTTGGCCTCAAGTCAAACAACAAAGAGGGAACACAGCCCCATCCTTCAGCAGAAAAGGATGAAAGATTTACTGAGTATGGAGCTAACCAAGAGAACAAGACCCAGTTTCCCCACACTCAGTCAGGAAGCTTCAGAAGCCACTTATCCTTATCTGAGGGCAGACACACTGAAAACCACAACCACAGAAACTAATCAAATTGATCACATGGACCACAGCCTTTTCTAACTCAATGAGACTATGAGCCATGTCATGTAGTGTCATTCCAAGGAAGACAGGTCATGGTGGAGATTACTAAGGATGGAAGTAAAGTCTGATGCTGTAAAGAACAATATTGCATAGGAAACTTTAAGATTAAGTCCATGAATCAAGGCAAACTGGAAATGGACAAACAGGAGATGGCAAGAGTGAACATCTATCTACATTCTAGTAATCAGTGAACTGAAATGGACTGGAATGGGTGAATTTAACTCAGATAACCATTATATCTACTACTGTGGACAGGAATCCCCTAAATGATACGTAATAGTTCGCATAGTAAACAAAAAGAGTCTGAAATAGAGTACTTGGATACAGTCTCAAAAATGACAGAATGATCTGTTCATTTCCAAGGCAAACCATTCAATATCACAATAATACAAGTCTATGCCTCCAACCACTAGTGCTAAAGAAGAGAAATTGAATGGTTCCATGAAGAGCTACAAGAACTTTTAGAACTAACACCAAAAAATGATGTCCTTTTCTATCATAGGGGACTGGAATGCGAAAGTAGAAAGTGAAGAGATAGCTGGAGAACTCATGTTTGGCCTTGGAATACAAAATGAAGCAGGTCAAAGGCTAACAGAGTTTTGCCAAGAGAATGCACTGGTCATAGCAAACACCCTCTTCCAACAGCACAAGAGAAGACATGTGGACATCATCAGAAGGTCAATAACAAAATCAGACTGATTATATTCTTTACAGGCAAAGATGGAGAAGCTCTATACAGTCAGCAAAAACAAGATCAGGAGCTGACTGTGGCTCAAATCAGTAACTCCTTATTGCTAAATAAAGACTTAATTGAAGAAAGTAGGGGAAACTATAGACCATTCAGGTATGACCTAAATTAAGTCTCTTATGATTATACAGTGGAAGTTAAAAATAGGTTCAAGGAATTAAATCTGATAGACGGAGTGCCTGAAGAACTATGGACGAAGGTTCGTGACATTGTACAGGAGGCAGTGATCAAGACTATCCCCAAGAAAAAGAGTGTGGGGTCAGTTTATTTTCAGGTAGTTTCTTGATCTGGCTTATACTTCTCAAGATTTATAGGCCCCTTCCTATATAGTCAGTGTTAACTGCAGGGTTTTAATCTATTGCACCTATCACTTCCCACGCAGTTCCCTCTGTTTTAGCTTCTGTTTGCTGGTCTCTTCAGTGTCTAATTTCGACCTGACCCAAGGGGGCAGACACTTTTTTAGGCTCACTTGTTCAGTCGTGCTGTGGGAAGGGAGGAAAACTGCAGACAAATATCACTCGCGTGTGCGGGGAGTGCTCTCAGTGTTTCAGCCGCGCTAGGTTTTCCCCCACTCACAGTGTGTGTCCTGTCTCAGTCTACACTGGTCAGGCTCTAGGTTGCTCTGCCAGGAACTCTCTGAGGTGGGCCCTGGGTTCCATGCACTTCCAAGGTCTTAGCCACTCAGATTCAGGTATTCGGGTACTCCACAGAGGTGCATACCTGGTTGGGCCTGTGTTTTGTGCCCTTCCCAAGGCCAAGCTTATCAGGTGACCAGGTGTTTGGCAAGTGTGGTAGCTGCAACTTACTGCCTCCATCATCTCTGCCAATCGGTTTTCTAGATGTAAAATTAGCGCACCTTCTCAGGTGGATGTTGACCATCCAGAATCACAAGAATTCTTGGTTAGCAACAAAGCCTGCTTGCCGTTTGGTAGATGGGGCCTCTCTGGGGCATTGCCCCATTCTGGCTCTGGCTGCCCTCACCTGCCTGTCTCCTGTGGGGGATGGGCCAATCCGCAGCCAGCTAGCTCTGGTCGGTCCTTTGTTCTGTGAGCAGTCCTGGTTGTGTTTTAGCTTATGGCTTTTCGCAGGGTAGCTCTCTCATGGTCTGGTTTGCTATCTCAAGTTACTTCCTTCAGATTGCCTTCAGAGCACTCAGGCCCCATCCTTATCCTAGGCAATGCAGCCCATGCTTTCCTGCCCAGCCCCCGCTTGCTAATGATGGATGCAGGCATCTGCGCTGTTTCTTGGCTGGGAGTTACCACTGGGCATATAATCTGTAGGTTTTAATTATTTATTTTTCATCCCAGTTGTGTTGCCCTCTGAGGTTCCAA
Organism: Madoqua kirkii; assembly: GCA_006408675.1. Taxonomy (NCBI): domain Eukaryota; kingdom Metazoa; phylum Chordata; class Mammalia; order Artiodactyla; family Bovidae; genus Madoqua; species Madoqua kirkii. Next base: position 8,442 of record SJYC01139669.1, on the reverse strand, counting down.
GGCTTGCCATAGACTCATTAGTGACAGTGATTCCTGGTGTTTGGAAACTTCTCTCTTTTTTTAGACTCCCTTCCTGGGATGGATCTCCATCCCTACCTCTTTTGTCTCTCTTTTTATCTTTTATATTTTTTCCTACTTCCTTTTGAAGACAATGGGCTGCTTTTCTGGGTGCCTGATGTCTTCTGCTGGCATTCAGAAGTTGTTTTGTGAAATTTCCTCAGCGGTCAAATGTTCTTTTAATGGATTTGTAGGGGAGAAAGTGGTCTCTCTGTCTTATTCCTCTGCCATCTTAGGACTGCCCCTATCTCAAAAAAAAAAAAAAAAAAAGAAAGAAAGAAAGAAAGAAAGAAATGCAAAAGGCAAAATGGTTGTCTGAGAAGACCTTATAAATTACTGAGAAAAAAAGAGAAACTAAAGGCAAAGGAGTAAGGGAAAGATATACCCATCTGAATGTAGAGATCCAAAGAATAGCAAGGAGAGATAAGAAAGCCTTCTTCAGTGATTAGTGTGAAGACATAGAGGGAAACAATATAATTGGAAAGACTAGAGATCTCTTCAAGAAAATAAGAAATACCAAGGGAACATTTCTTGTAAAGATGGGCTTAATAAAAGACAGAAATGGTATGGACCTAACAGAAGCAGAATATATTAAGAAGAGGTGGCAAGAATATACAGAAGTATACAAAAAAATACTTCCATGACCCAGATAACCACAGTGGTGTGATTACTCATGTAGAGCCAGACATCCTGGAGTGCAAAGTCAAGTGGGCCTTAGGAAACATCACTACACACAAAGCTAGTGGAGGTGATGGAATTCCAGCTAACTTTTCCAAATCCTAAAATATGATGCTGTAAAAGTGCTGCACTCAATATGCCAGCAAATGTGGAAAACTCAGCATTGGCCACAGGATTGGAAAAGGTCAGTTTTCATTCCAATCCTAAAGAAAGTCAATGCCAAAGATTGCTCAAACTGCCACACAATTGCATTCATCTCACACGCTAGCAAAGTAATGCTCAAAATTCTCCAAGTCAGGCTTCAACAGTACATGAACCATGAACTTTCACATGTTCCACCTGGATTTAGAAAAGGCAGAGGAACCAGAGATCAAATTTCTTATACCCATCGGATCGTTGAAAAAGCAAGGGAATAACAGGAAAATATCTACTTCTGCTTTATTAACAATGCCAAAGCCTTTGACTGTGTGGATAACAAAAAACTGTGTAAAATTATTCAGGAGATGGGAATACCAGACCATCTGATCTGCCTCCTGAGAAGTCTGTATACAGGTTAAGAAGCAACAGTTTGAACTGGACATAAAACAACAGACTGGTTCCAAATAGGGAAAGGAGTACATTAAGATTTTGTTAAGGTATATTGTGACCCTGACTATTTAACTTATATCCTGAGTACATTATGGGAAATGCCAGACTGGATGAAGCACAAGGTAGAATCAAGATTGCTGGGAGAAATATCAGTAACCTCAGATATGCAGATGACACCATCCTTACAGCAGAAAACGAAGAAGAACTAAAGAGCCTCTTGATGAAAGTGAACGAGAAGAATGAAAAAGTTGGTTTAAAACTCAATATTCAGAAAACCAAGATCATGGCATTTGGTCCCATCGCTTCTTGGCAAATTGATGGGAAAACAATGGAAACAGTGAGAGACTCTATTTTTGGGGTCTCCAAAATTATTGCAGATGGTGACTGCAGCCATGAAATTAAAAGATGCTTGCTCTTTGGAAGAAAAGCTATGACTCACCTAGACAACATATCAAAAAGCAGAGACATTACTTTGCCAGCAAAGGTCCATCTAGTCAAAGCTATGGTTTTTCCTGTAGTCATGTATGGATGTGAGGGTTGGACTGTAAAGAAAGTTAAAGAATTAATGGTTTTGAACTATGGTGTTGGAGAGAAGACTTCAGTCTCTTGGACTGTAAGATCAAACCAGTCCATCTTAAGGAAAATCAGTCCTGAATATTCATTTCAAAAGACTGATGCTAATGCTGAAAATCCATGTTTGGGGCCTGCTGATGTGAAGAACTGACTCACTGGAAAAGACCCTGATGTTGAGAAAGATTGAAGGCAGGAGGAGAAGGAGATGACAGAGGATAAGATGGTTGGATGGTATCATCTAATTGATGGACATAAGTTTGATCATTTCCTGGAACTGGTGGTGGACAGGGAAGTCTAACGTGCTGCAGTCCATGGGATCACAAAAAGATGGACATGACTGAGTGACTGAACTGAACTGAACTGAAAAATGAAAAAATATATGTGATTTTGGTGGCAGCCAATAACATGTTGACTTACTATAAAAAATATAAGCATTACTTATTTTAAAGATTTGTGCATTTGAATAAATCCCATCAAGTTCTGCTTATTTATGCTAAGATAATATACTATTAGCTTGTGAGCAGAATTACAGGAATCATGTTGACACTAAGAGTCTTATCATATGTTGATTAATTACTTATACAGCTTGCTCTGTGAACAACTTGTCTATAACCTTCACTAACTTTTAAACTGGGCATTTGTAATTTTCTCACTAATTTGTAGGCCTTCATTATATACTTTGGATTAAAAATTCTATTGTCATTGAATCTACCTCTTCTCTTTGCTTATGGTCTTTTCTGTTATTCATATTTTCAAATTTTATTTTTAACAGAACTAAATTTACCTTAACTGAAAAACTCTTGCCCATCTATGGCCCCATTCTTTGTTCTTTCCGTGATCTTGCTATGCCTGAGGTAGGGATTTGAGGTTAGTTATTACTTATGACTGCCAGTGTATAGTTAAAAACTCTATGATACTTATACATCCAATCTAATTATTTTTGCCTCCTGTCATCCATCCCTTGCCCCACTGAAACCTGGCTCACTTACACATTCAGATGGAGATGACATGAAGAGGAGTTGTCCAACACAGTAATTAAGAAAATGGAACTGGATGTTCTAGATGGTTCAGGGAAATCGGTGTAGGAAAATGTGATTATGTTATTATTGTGGTACAGCTAGAATTTTATAAAACTGTACAGATTGTATTATTGCTCTACAAATGTCCTGATTTTTTGTCATCACTGTCATGTTTCCAAAACCCAAGAGTATGTTTGTCAGTAGAGACAGAATCTGTCAAAGCATGGTGATTTTAACTTTGGGCAGGGAATTTCCCTGGTGGTCAGTGGCTAAGACTCTGTGCTCCCAATGAAGGGGGCCCAGATTCAATATCTGGCCAGGGAACTGGCCACACATGCTTCAAGTAAGACTTGGCACAGCCAAATGAATACACAGTTGTTGTTTTTTTTTTAAACCTAGGCAGTATTATAGGAAAGATGTTTAATCTAACTAGAAATCAGGAAAAAAGTCCATTTAAACACAAGATGGTATTTTTAAACTCAAATTGGGAGAGGGAATCCTAAAGAGGGAGTGTTGGGGAAGGACAGCAAAATAGTTATCTACATATAGTATTGGTATGGTTGTAAAATCCAGGGAAATTTGTGAAGAAGTATTTCAATATTTTATAGATCCATCAGTTCCACTTCTATAAATCTTTTCTAGAGAAATCTATATCAGTATGCAAAGTTATATTTACAAAAAGTCTTTTTTACTGTATTGTGAGCAATGACAAAATATTAGAGGGAATTCAAATTCTCAGTAATAAAAATGGCTAAACATGTGACAGTGGAGCCATATTCTAGAATACTCAGCTTCAGAATAAGTAACCAAAATAAGCTGGACCAGTGTTCATGGATGTATAAAATTCCAAGATACATCTTACCACTCCCTTTGGTAGTACTCATCATATTTTAAAATATGCATACCAATGATACATAAATTCCATGTCCAATTTTCTGTCCAACAAAACTACAAAAAGCTACAGACTTCCGATCAATATCTCACAAATTATACAGTCAATTGTAAGAAATATGTTCAAAAAATCTGAAATATGTTCAAAAACAGCAGATTTTTAACAGCTTATTGTCGCCTCACCCACTTCTCTTCTGCTATGGCAACGACTAGAAGATTGCATATAAGAAAGACAGCAAAGCTAACTCCCAGCTCAAATCTTATCTGTCAACTATAGGATATTCAGTTTAGCCCAGTTTATTTCAGTCACTCAGCAGTGTCTGACTCTTCATGACCCCATGGACTGCAGCACACAAGGTTTCTCTGTCCTTCACCATCTCCTGGGGTTTTCTCAACTCATCTTGATTGAGTCAGTGATGCCATCCAACCATTTCATCCTCTGTCTCCCCATTTTCCTCTTGCCCTCAATCTTTTCCAACATCAGAATCTTTTCCAATGAGTCAGCTCTTGCATTATGTGGCCAAAGTATTGGAGTTTCAGTTTCAGCATTAGTACTTCCAGTAAATACTCAGGGTTGATTTCCTTTGGGATTAACTGGTTTGATCTCCTTGTAGTCCAAGGGACTTTGAAGAATCTTCTCCAGCACCACTTTGAAACCATCAATTCTTTGGTCCCTATCCCTCTTTAAGGTCCAACTCTCACATCCATACATGACTACTGGAAAAACCAAAGCTTTGACTATATGGATCTTTGTAGGCCAAGTGATATCTCTGCTTTTGAAAACATTGTCTAGATTTGTCATAGTTTTTCTTCCAAGAAGCAAACATCTTTTAATTTCATGGTTGCAGTCACCATCTACAGTGATTTTGGAGCCCAAGAAAATAAAGTCTGCCACTGTTTTTGTTATTTCCCCATATTTTTGCCATGAAGTGATGGGACCAGATGCCATGATCTTTATTTTTGAATGTTGAGCTTTAACCCAGGTTTTTCACTCTCCTCTTTTACCTTCATCAAGAGGCTTTTCAGTTCCTCTTTGCTTTCTGCCATTAAAATGGTATCATCTGCATACCTGAGATTATTTTAACAACCTGTAAATCTTGATTTCAGCTTGTGAGTTGATTCAGCCCAGCATTTCACACGATGTACTCTGCCTATGGAAAGCGATAACAAACCTAGACAGTGTGTTGAAAAGCAGAGATATTACTCTGCCGACAAAGGTCCACATAGTCAAGGTTATGGTTTTCCCAGTGGTCACATACAGTTGTGAGAGCTGGACCATAAAGGCAGAATGCCAAAGAATTGATGCCTTCCAACTGTGGTGTTGGAGAAGACTACTGAAGGTCCTTTGGACAGCAAGGAGATCCAACCAGTAAATCTTAAGGAAGATCAACCCTGAACATTTACTGGAAGGACTGATGCTGAAGCTGAAACTCCAGTACTTTGGTCATCTAATGTGTACAGATGACTCATTGGAAAAATCCCTGATGCTGGGAAAGATCAATGGCAGAAAGAGAAGAGAGCATCAGAGGATGGGATGGCTAGACATGAACATGAACTTGAGTAAACTCTGAGAGATGGTGAGGGACAGGGAGGCCAGGCTTCCTGGGGTCCACAGGGTCACATAGACATTACAGGGCAACTGAACAGCAACAACTGCATGTAAGTTAAATATCGGAGTGATACTATACAGCCTTCACATACTCTTTTCTCATTTTTGAACCAGCCCATTGTTCCATGTTCAGTTCTAACTGTTGCTTCTTTTCCTGCATATAGCTTTATCAGGAGACAGGTAAGTTTGTCTGGTATTCCCATCTGTTTATGAATTTCCCACAATTTGTTATGATCCACATAGTCAACGACTTTAGTGTGGTCAATAAAAAACAAGTGGATATTTTTCTGGAATTCCCTTGCTTTTTCTATGATTCAATACATGTTGGCCATTTGATCTCTGGTTCCTCTACTACTTCTAAATGCAGCTTGTACATCTGGAAATTCTCATACATTTGAAGCCTAGCTTGAAGAATTTTGAACATTATCTTGCTGGAATATGAAGTAAGTGCAATTGTACACTAGTTTGAACATTCTTTGGCATTTCCCTTTTTTGAGATTAAAATGAAAACTGACCTTTTCCAGTTCTGTGGCTGGAATTACAGGGTATAATGAACTCATTTTTAAAATACATTCAAAGGAACCTGAGAGCTTAAATGAAAGACTTCAATAAATTATTTCCTAAAATAAGCAATAAATAAAAAAAAATTAAAAGGAGTTGATTAGAAAGGTGTGAAATCTCTTTCTCCGTGTCTTAAAATTATAGCATTCCCACATATGTCCACAGTGGTTTAAATATTTTACATTATATAGTAAATATTGAAAGACATACAGAAAGAGGTTACTTCCAACTGGGCAATGTTATAATTTCCCCCAATGGAACTATGGTTTTCTTTCTAAATATAGGAATTCTTCTTTTTAGAGCCTGAGATTGGACTTTTTTATGGTTGACTTGTTAACACATTTATCTTTATCTGGGTTAGGTTAGATCAGTGACTCTGAAGACTCTGGTTTCTTCACTAAAAATTGCTTCAATGGTATATTTATCACCTGGTTGGCAAATCCTGGGTAATTTCCAGAACAAGAACTTACTATGAACCTGGATGTGACCAGTGAGACAGAAACATATATATATATATATGGTTTTTTTTTCTTCATGAAATGAAATATATCCTATCTTTGCTGCCAGAGTCCCCAAAACTCACAAAACATAAACTGACTGTCATTCACAGTCTCACATTCTCTTCCAATCTACACAGTAAAGTCTAAGTTTAATTACACAGATGGAGAGGCCACATTTCCAAAAAGGGGACCACACTCCATTTTTATTATTGCCAAGTATACAGAAATATCTTAAGTTTCAGTAAATCTCAATATAAAATAAACAGTTACTCAAGCTCTCTATGGACAAGAGTTTATTATGTAAGTGTCTGCTTTTTATTGCAGGTAAAGAAGTTTGTGGTCTTTCATGGAACTTCCATTTACCAACCTGGAAATGGCATTCATTTTACTAGCTTTTGTTATCTTTTCCTTCTTTACCTTGGCTTCCATCTACACTAATCCCGATGAGAGGAATGAAGGTAAGGAGAGAGAGCTCTTCATAATAGTCACCATTTCCTTTCCCCACCCAATCTTCTTTCTCTATGATTTGATTTGATTTAGTTTCTGATTATATGTTTGAGGGTGTGTGTGTGTATGTGTGAGAGAGAGAGAGAGAGAGAGAGGGCGAGTTTGTTTGTTTAATATCCTGAAATATTTACTATAATATTTTGCCCCTATTTATTAAGAAATATTTGGAAATGGTAACAGCTATTCACATGACTTTTAATCCCAAAATCTGATGGATCTTAATCCCCTAAATTATACATATATATATATATTTCATATATATATATATTATATATATATATATCACTGTTACTCATTAAAAACTTAAAATGTGCAAAAAAGTCCAATGTCTTTCAAAGTCTTTAGAGGTAATTTTTCACAAGAAACAAATTCTGTTATTTTGTGAGCATACCGTGTGTGGGGGGGTGTGCATTTTTGTTCAGCTCTAGAAAGGAAGGAAAATAATTAAATGTATTTTTTTAAAATAATGAGCTCTTGTCAAAGCCCAAATATGTTTCAAAAAATACATGGAAGTATTTAAGTAACTCAACACCATGTTTCCTCATTGCCAATAATAACAAGTATAATTTAAATGTATAATTTAAATGGCTGTTATTTTACTGTAGTTCAGGGCCCACCATGTTTTATAGAAACTGACCGCTTTTGAGGCCAAAAATTGTAATGTATGTGTATATGTATGTGTATACATATATATGTATAACATATGCCAAGAAAACAACACAAATTTTAGAAGAATAAGAAAAAATTGCAAAAAGAAAACTGTTTCTTAAAATTGGATATCTCTTTATTAGCTTCTGGCTATGAAAGAAGTGCTATCTGTTAAATACATTATTATTCTCTATCTTATAGACATTCAACACTTGTAGAAAACAAAGAAACAGAAAAAAATAAACATTGTAAATATACATTCCATTTTGTGTTGACATGAAGATTAGGAAAATTAACTGCAGTCCATAAAGTATTTCTCATGTTCCATATTGTTTTAGTTTAATGGGTTTGGTTGAAAGAGTAAAACCAAAATACCAATTCAGTTCAGTTCAGTCGCTCAAAGGTGTCCAACTATTTGTGACACCATGGACTGCAGCACGCCAGGCTCCCTGTTCATCACCAACTCTGAGAGTTTACTTAAACTCATTTCCATTGAGTTGATAATACTATACAACCATCTCATCCTCTGTCGTCCCTTTCTTCTCCTGCCTTCAATCTTTGCCAGCATCAGAGTCTTTTCCAATAAGTCAGTTCTTCGAATCATGTGGCCAAAATATTGGAGTTTCAGCTTCAGAATCAGTCCTTCAAATGAACACCCAGGAATGATCTCCTTTAGAATGGACTGGTTGAATCTTCTTGCAGTCCAAGGAACTCTCAAGAGTGTTCTGCAACACTGTAGTTCAAAAGCATCAATTCTTCAGCACTCAGCTTTCTTTATAGTCCAACTTTCACATCCATACATGACTACAGG
>SJYC01139668.1:0-23602 GCA_006408675.1 Madoqua kirkii | reverse complement strand
TGTGATCCACAAGTTAAAGGCTTTAACATAGTCAATAAAGTAGAAGTAGATTTTTTTTTCTGGAACTTCCTTGCTTTTTTGATGATCTAACAGATGTTGACAATTTGATCTCTTATTCCTTTGCCTTTTCTAAATCCAGCTTGAACACTTGGAAGTTCATGGTTTATGTACTATTGAAGCCTAATTTTGAGAATTTTGAGCATTGCTTTGCTAGCATGTGAGACTGTACAGTACTTTGAACAATTACTTTAACTAAATAGTGGTGTAATTGTGAGTGCAATTGTGCAGTAGTTTGAACAATTACTTTAACTAAACAATATTGTCTTTCTCTCACACATAAAGAAAATCTGGGAGTAGTAAGTTACCTGCTGATGACATGCACTCCCTGGTGTCCTGGACCTAGGCCACACTGTCTTGGTTCTATCCAATCTTCTACTACAATTCCTAAGTTTGGCCAATGTATCATTGGATGCCAGTCAGCAGGAAGGAAGAAGGCACACCTATATTAAGGACACTGCCAGAAGCTGCATATACTACATCCCTTTGGCCAGAATTTAGTCCATGGCCATACCCACAGGAAAACTGAGAAATGTAATAGTTATTTTAGAAGACATGTACCAAGCAAAAACTTTGGGTTTGTTCCTAAAGGAGGAGGAGTACAACCAGCAGTGTCTGCCAGACATGTAAACTTATTCACTTTAAGGCTGGTAGTCATTAAACAGGGAACATTTGAGCTAGAAGGAATGTTAAGAGAGCATCTAATTTACTGATGCTTAACAAGAAATAAATATCAGAAAGATGCATCATGCTTGGCACCCATCACAAGCCAAGCAAATATGTATCTCTGGATGTTATACTTGGCTGTGTCTTTAAAACAAAGCCTCCTTCACTCCCGATTTTTCTAGCTTTCATCTTTGGTTAAGAAGCACTTTCAGATGTGATAACATCTGAGACCCACAAATGTTTAGCAAGTTTCTCAAGTGTTCAGTTAGTAAAAAAGCTTAAGCTAGAGCACAGACTCCCAATTCTAAGTTCCTGTCCACTGTCTGGACCCCTGTGACTCCCTAGTTTTGATCCATGGTCTGAGCCAGTCATATAAATTTACCTTTCTATTACACTTTTGTACTCCATTTTTTTATAAATTCCTTTTTCTTCAATTCTGTTTCTCCTATATATGATGTTTATTTTTCAAGCTAAAGCAATTCCTCCCTTTAAATACTGTTACACTAACAGAATTAGAATTCTGCTCAAGGATTCCCATCAAAAAACACTCTTGCTTTCCTTCATAACCACACATATAATTTACCTTTCTATTACACTTTTGTACTCCATTTTTTTATAAATTCCTTTTTCTTCAATTCTGTTTCTCCTATATATGATGTTTATTTTTCAAGCTAAAGCAATTCCTCCCTTTAAATACTGTTACACTAACAGAATTAGAATTCTGCTCAAGGATTCCCATCAAAAAACACTCTTGCTTTCCTTCATAACCACGAAGTCAGTTACAAGCACAACTTTGCATGAAAGTACAAAATGTGTATGCTTTCCTAAATGTCATAAGATCCATGAGTAAAATACACTTTCATTAAAATAACAGATCTCTTTTAATTTCTTTTATGGCACAAGCAGTGAATTACAGGAGCAATTAAAAATAAAGTTGAGAGACATTTAATTTCACATGTTTATTAAAGATCTAATAGGCTCTGCTATGAGTAACAGTGAATCTAAAGCTGAAGAGACTCAGTTCCTATGTCAGGAACTGGCATAGTCTCATGCAGGATTCAGTTGTATAACCAGGCTTAGTAAATGTTTGACTAGAGGTTTTGACTAAGGACGATGAGATCATAACGAAAGTTCTTTCCCAGGGGAATTGAGGGATTTATAGAAGAGATGACCACCCTGGTACAGTTGATATTGACAAAGTAAAATGGACGGGGTGAATTCTAAATAAGAAAACTACTGAAATGAAAAGTTAAATATATGAGATTTAAAAATCAGCTATAATTTTGAATGCATCTCAAGTCAAGAAAGGAATTGAATGGAACTGATCATTGACCAGTATCTTCTGAAGCCCTTCAGAGGTCAAAAAAGAAACCACAATTTTTAATAAGGTATTTCTTAAACCTAACAGAAGTGACCATATGCCTCAACCTCCCATGTGAGGTCAGAGGCTCTCAAGCTCCAACTTGCCTACAAATCATATGGAGATTTTATGAAAAAGTAGACTACTACACCCAGTAGGTCTGGGTGGAGCATTTCTGTTTCAGCTCTCTCCCGGGACTCAAGCTCAGCCAAAACTAATGAAACTCAGGCCCTGATGTCTTATTGCAAAAATTCATTGAGAGACAAAGCGGTAAGAGGTGGATTTGTTGGTGACTTAGACGGTAAAGCATTCATCTACAATGCGGGATACCTGGGTTTGATCCCTGGGTCGGGAAGATCCCTTGAGAAGGAAATGGTAATCCACTCCAGTATTATTGCTTGGAAAATCCCATGGACAGAGGAGCCTGGTAGGCTACAGTCCATGGAGTTGCAACTGAGCAACTTCACACAACAGGCTTCCAGGTGATAATCATCATCCAGAAAACTAACCAAGCCACAGATGTGACATTCCCAGACCCCAGGAAGTCAGACTCATCTGTGTGCAGCAGGGGAGGAGGGAGTTTGGCTGTGTGGCTGATTGTCCGCATTCCAGCAATCAAGGTGTTACATGGCACAGGGCACAAAGAACAGGAGATGGTTTCAGCTTTCAGTACAGTCTTGTCTCAAGTCCTAACACATCAAGAGTGGATAAATTCTCATTTAAGAAAAATATTTTATGTCTTTAGAAGAAGTGAAAAACATTGAAAATCATTCTTACTTTTTTTTTTAGGATAAAAAATCATAATTGATTTACAATGCTATGTTAGTTTCAGGTGTACAACACAGTGATTCAGCTGTATAGGTCTACTTTTTCAGATTATTTTCCCTATATACTCAGGTAAAATACTGAGTATAGTACCTTGTTCTATACAATAGGTCCTGATTATGAGAGTTATTCTTTAAAAAATCAGAAAATTTTAGCATTGTAATATTTCTAAAACTCTTAATAGTCTGTACATCTCCACCATCTCTTTTGTAATTAACATTCTCAATTCTCTTACTCTATGCCTTTCTATAAAAGAACAGTTAAGATAACTCTGTTATTAAAAGAGGGTATAAAGTATGATAAAGCCCTGAGACATTTCTGAAAATTTTACTTTTTGAGAAACTGACCAAGAACCTCCATTTTTCCCATTATTGTAAGAAGTCTCCAGAAAAAGTTTTTCAAAGACTGTCAATTCAACTCTTTTCCTTGGAATAAGTTTGGTTATTTTGATTCCTAACTGAAGTTACATAGATCATTTACATTTGAATTTTCAGAGGTAATTAAGAATGTTGCTTTTTTTTCTAGACCATAAGATGTATTTTAAAATTTAAAGTCAAAACTTAACATAGTGCTTGTTTGCAAAATCTGAGTCCAATAAAAGTGGAGTTCAGTCACTGTGGAAAACCATGTAGCCCCAAAGAAATCTTGTCTGGGCAAGGAAGCTTCACCTACCACCACTGTGATGAAAAGTATTGTCTCCCATGGACTTTCTAATCACATCAACAGATTATTGCATTACACAAGCACTCAGAATTAGTCATCCCAGATCATTATTGATGTCCTTTGAGATTCATATGTGCTTATCTCAATGTCATATTGTCTATCTTCAAAATAACAAAATAAAATATTTGTCACTTGATAATTATAGAATTAACTTGGATAGTACATTTCCAAAAAAGTTTTAAGAATCCACTCAACCTGGAAAAAAAAATGACTATCTTATCTTGATGACTTAAAAATTGAGAAAAATTAGTCATAAAGGTAGTGAAACCAGAATGATGCAAGACTACTTTTTCCCAGCCCAGAACACTGTTTACTGGACTCCCTATCTCATTGTCAGAATAAAAGCAACGATGACAGAAATGTTTATTAGGTCCCTTCCATGTTAAAAGGCAAGCTGCCAAGCACTTTAAATTACTTTGTTAATGTGTTTAATCTTAAAATAACCTTATGAGAAAGGTAATAGTAACCTCACTGTTTACAAGTGAGGACTTTGAAGCTTTAGCTTTCACTTCAGACTAGTGGGCTAATGAGTGAAGCGTACAGGTGGGACTCCAGTACACAGGATCCAGAACCTGGTGCACTTTCTTTCCAGTTTCCCTTGAAAAAGGTATTTGCTTCTTAAAAAAAGTACATGTACCTCTCTTTTTTCCTACAAAGAACTTAAATTGGATAAAATATATATAATAAGATAAAGCTAAATTTTCAGTAAGTAGATAAAGAAATCCAAGCAAAGGGAAATATAAAGTTAGGAAAATAGAAATGAATACTCTTGGTGAGGAGAAGACTAGCATCCCTTTCAGTGAAAAGTACAAATTGTGTTATTAAAGATTCCTGTGTTCCTGTCCTTGTTTTGCCATTGGTTACTCTGTGACTTAAGAAAATTGCACAAATTCCCAAAGCCTTTGTTTGTCATGTGATAGATATAAAATGGCACTTGCCTCATAGAGTTGAAGTGAGACATATATGAACTAAAGCGTGGAAATTCAGAAGTGTGGCTGCTACTGAAATGTTTTTCCTTTGAAGTCTTCATAATTAGGAATTTTAACAGCCATTAGAGTCATTATAAATTAAAGGAAAAAATTTACTACAGAACCAAGAAAATTTACCTCAGGCAACCCACACACTGGGTCAAGATATTTGTTTTAAATATAGTATACATCAATATAACCTATTCAATACCCATCAACTACAACGTGAAATCACATATAAAAGATAAAAACATGATATCAGGGAATGGTAAAGACTCTTGGAGTCACTCAGACAAAGCCATTCACAAATGAACATTTAATAGAGTTATACTGCCTACCAGATGCGGAAAAGAAAGATGTACAGAAACCTCGAAAATAAAGTGACTATCAAAAGATAGAAACACATCTAAGAAAACTAATTCAACCTTGAATATTTTTTGCAAAAGGTATTCTTCATAAAAGTGTGCTATGGAAACCACAAGTAAAGAGAGTTGTATGAAGTTATAGTCCCCAAACCAATTCCTCCTCCATTCTTTATGTTAAAATTAGCTTATAGCTGCAGCTACAAATTTCCTTTAGGTAAATAAGTGAAATGATAAGTTTATTTTTATTATTTTAAGTTTTATTTTTCAAGATAAAGGTCCATTCACATTTTCTTTCTTTCTTTCTTTTTTTTCTTTTTTCTGTCTTATCTTAAATTTTACCCTGGAAGGATATTCACTTTAAATCATTTCCAGTATTTATTATTATCATTAAAAAGAAGTTTCCTGTTATGGAATTATACAGTCAATAGTTTTTATCCAAGCATGCTGGATGAATTCTCTTTAATCTAACCACTTGTAGGAAATGGTGTGAAATTTGGTCCTATGCTTTCTTTAAAGCCAGATCAGAGGAAGAAACTGATAATAATTACCTGAGCCCTATACAGTTATAGTTAGGAAATTCCCTCAAGCTTTTGTTTTCCAAAATCTCCTCACTCTGGTGTTCCAGAAACATTGCAAAGAAGATTTTGTCCATACAATGTGGGAAGGACTTGCTATCCATTCTTTCTCTTGACACCTAGAGATTCTTGAGGGCTCTGTTGTTTACCTAGGGCCGGGACAAACACAGACCTTTCCCCTTTTACCTGAACCTGTTGGTGAGGACAGAAAGCTTTTTGTTCTTTGTTGCATGGATGGCTTGGTTGAGATTAGAGTTGTTTGTCCCCTCCCTCCCTGAAATTAGCTAACACACAAAGATAAACTTTTCCTGCACAGCTAACTGAAGGGGAATTCCACTGATGACAGAACAATGCAAAAAAATAAATAAATAAAATAAAGCATACCACCTGGAATGTCTCAACTACTCCCTATGAAGCTAAGGAAAAACCAGCTGATGAGGCATAGTGATCTCAGATCTTGGGTGACTTCTCTATCACAAGATTCTGAATAAAATCAAAATCATTTCTATTTTGGTTTTTGTCTTCCTAAATAAGATAATCTGATATGTATATGATAAAAATACTATATATTTTTAACAGCCATATTTTAGCTACAAAATATATTGCTATACTTTAGCAACCATAGTTGCTAATTGAAATATGACTATTTCTAGTATCGAGGAAAGAAATATGTGTTCATTAGTAAAGAGTCTCATGAGAGACTCTAACTTGTTGGTTTTAAACTTCTTTTTTTTTTTTTTTGGCTAAAAATTACTTCCAGATTCTCTGCCTACACACTTACTTACATGTGCACAACTGAAAGTCTCATAAGACAATATTTAATCTCACTGCAAGCAATACATTTTAGTACTTTGTATAGTACTTTATATAATACTTTTTAATACTTTATCTTTCTTTTTAAAAGCTGACATCAATCCATGTAATAAACCAATGGTATACTAAATTTCAATTAAGTTCTATAAAATTCCATTAAATTCTAATCATGTCTCAATTCTAAATTCAGCAATAGCATCAAGTATAGCAATGTATATGTACAAATTAAATGTAAATTTACATAACCATTTTCACAAGGTACAAGTCAATCTTCCAGGCAGAAACCTTTGTTTAAGTTACCATTGCCTAGAGAATAAAGTATAAATTCCCAAGGCTCCTGGTTTCTTGTAAGTGGGAATTTTTCTTTTACCTACTAATAGTGCTCTCCTCCTTCTCTTCTATCTGAATTTTATTCTTCAAACCTAAATTCATTTTCTCCTTCTGTCATCACTCACTCAAACTAAAATGAACTCTCCTTGTGGAACTTTTATATATTATTAACATGACACTAATATTTATCACCTTGTGCCCCCCTTGCTTGGCCCTAAGAACTGCTTCTCAGTCCCTGGGTCACATGGTCAAGCAAGATAAATCCTCTTTCTTATGTATTTGAAGAAGGCATCGCTCTGTAGGGAGTAATGCCACATGCCCATCTTTCCCTCTTCTGTGAAACTCAAGACAAGTAGACTAAGAAACAGAGCTACTTTTGATTTTCTAGAAAGAGATTTCAGTGTCTAAAGGTGAAAACCAGTAAACCAAATCTGGTGCCTGGAGGATAAAATAAAATTATATATATATAATCATTGTGTTTATTAGAAATGCAACTACAAAATAAGAATTCCATAACTTGTTACCAAAATTGCTTGACTATTCAGAAAAATGGGTTTTCATTTCATTCTGTTTACAAAAGACACTACTAGTCATGGAGTGTCAATAAACAATTTTCCAGTCTCCAGTCACACCCTTTAACTTTGTAGACTTATAAGAGAAATAAAGTAGATAGAGAAAAGCACAAAATAGTAATTCTTGCACACATCATACCTTTATCTTTTTATAAATTTTCCCTGAAAAATTAAGCAAAAATAAGATAGTAAACCACCAAAAGCAATGTTTTAAAGAAAAAGAAAAGCTACTTTGCATCCCTTTGTATATTATCTTGTAATGCAGAGACTGGATCTATCTTAGTCACTGCTTCATTCCAGTATGTAAAACACTGCTTGGGACATAGTTGGTTCTCAATGATTAAAAATATGTTGTTGTTATTTGTTGCTAAGTCATGCCTGACTCTTTTGTGACTGTATGGACTGTAGCCCGCCAGGTTCCTCTGTCTATGAAATTTCCCAGGAAAGAATATTGGAGTGGCTTGCCATTTCCTTCTCAAGGGGATCTTCCCAGCCCAGGGTTCAAACCTGTGTCTCCTGGCTTGATTCTTTATCACTGAACCACTAGGAAAGTCCCAAATTAATAAATACCCATAGATTGTTTCTTTAGATAGGTTTAACATGAATTCCAAATATTATAAGTAGACTACATCATCTTACTCATTCCCTAACTTTTCCTACTGCTTTTACCAGTAGCTCATATTGTTTTCTGTCTGTGAAAAAAGTGAAAGTGTTAGTTGCTTAGTCATGTCCAACTCTTTACAACCCTATGGACTACAGCCAACCAAGCTCCTCTGTCCATAGAATTCTCCAGGCATAAATACTGCAGTGAGTATCCATTCCCTTCTCCAGGGTATCTTCCTGACCAAGGGCTCGAACCTGTGTCTCCTTCACTGTAGGCAGATTCTTTACCATCTGAGCTATCATGGAAATCTCTGTTTATGTATATTCATCATTTAACCCCTGTATTAAATTTATGAGGTAGATATTTCTACTTTACTGTATCTAAAAACCAAAAGAATACAACTTAGAATACTATTTATAAACAGAATCCTGACCCATGAACTTCTGAATAAACAGAACTGCCATGATGAAGCTGGTTTATGTACAGAGACAGGATGTGAACTATTTATAAGGCTCATTCTTGAAAACTCATTGATATACTTCACAAATGACCTCAGAAAACAGAACTCAATACAGAGAGGCTCTCCACATGCTCCATGTACACTGGATCACTCCCTATAATGTTCAAGTTTGATATACCCATAAATGGAGAAATATATTTTAACCTTAATCGAAACATACAAGAATGCATATGCCTGCTGGACAAACAAAATTATTAATGCATGGCAAAGTCAAATATGAAAAGTTTTATGGATATCAGTTTTTTATATCATTCAGACTCCTAGTTCCTCTTATTTCCTTGAAATATGAAGAATTCATTTCCACCAGTTTTATTGTTCTTTAGCTTTCAAGTTGAAAGATGTGAAGCTGCAGTATCAGTTTAGAAGAGCTTAGTGTGACTGCCTCCTCATACCTTTAGAGAAGACTATGGTCTGATGCAGCCTATTTCCTGTCTGGATTATATTGTCCACCTGCACCAGGCTCTGTCTTTGCAAACTGCCTACTCTAATGACCAATAGGAAGTGTAAAATGTAAGTGACCCAACAGGGAATTGTAAGGGTATCCTAGGTAGGAAATGGTCCATCATCAAAGAGGTGTCCAGCCTCCTGACAAACAGGGGCTTCCAACTCTTCAGCACTCCCTCACCACACCAGACCCTGTGGGAGCTACCTGCTGAGAGTCTTGTGACTCTACCATGCTGCATGGAGCTTGAAAGATATTAAGTCCGAGACTGGTAGCTCTCTTCCTCATTAAGATAAATTTCAAATTATTTTGAAATCCCTTAGTAAGATTCTAAAACATTTTCTGTTAAGAATTTCTCCAGATGTTTCAGCTGCCGTTAAATGTCAGTGTGTATCCTTCCCACGCTTCCTACCTGAAAAAACTAGATGGAGGGTTATTAGAAAGCAACAGCTAGAATATGCGTGTTTGAGTCAGAGAGAAATGAATTGACTCCTGCCCCTATTACTTGCAGTGACTTGAATAAACTTTATAAATACTCCAAGGTTCACTTCACCTATATAATAATAATTATCTGCACAAAGCTGCTATAAAATTTAAAATAAGACAAAATACTTAAAAAGTACACTACTTACATATTTTAAGAATGAAATCATAACTAGTGCTTTCATTATTTCATTCTTATTCTTCTTCTTGTTCAAACTGTTCTTTGTTTTGAATCTGTAATCTGCTGTTTGTAAGGTGAGGTTGTTCAGGTGACTTTGTAACCACAAGCCTGCTATGGCTAGGGAGCTTGCTGTCTGCTAAGCTGATGGCTTGCTGTTGTTACTAGAATACTGTTTTGGCATTTCTCCTATTACAAATCATTTATTTGCTCCATAGTACAAGTATATTGAAATTAGTCTGTATTCTATAATTATATTTTGTTCTTTTGGTTTTTTTTTGTTTTGTTTTGTTTTGCTTTGATTTTCTTGGTGACACTAGTAGATAAAAGCATATACTGAGAACCTTCTTCTCAGCTCTGTGGCAGACATGATCTTTACTCAAAAGAAGAAAAGATACCTTCTTTAATCTGGAAAGATTTGCTGAGGCATCTCTGTCCATGGAATTTTCTAGGCAAGAATACTGAGCAGTTGGTTTGTCATTTCTTCCTTCAGGGAATCTTCCTAATCAAGGTATCAAATCTAAGTCTCTTGAATTGGCAGGCAGATTTTTTGCCACTGAACCTCCTGGGAAGCTCTTGGTTCTACAGCTATACCATAAATAAGCACCAGGCTTCTGACAAATGGAAAAAGATTTAAATGTGGAGTGTAAAAGTAAGAAGCAGTCAATCATTTAAACAGAGAAGATAAGAAATCAAATTGGACAATGATGTTCAACAAAGCCATGTTTATTGTAGTGGAAAGTGAAAACATGACAAATCATAGCAGGTGCACAGAGGAATACTATGTAGTAGCTGGGAAATTTCCACATGCACTGTCACTGAAATACCCAGAAGTTCACTAAGTGAAGCAGAATGCTGCTGAATGGGATGAGATCTGGCTTCCACGTTTAGGTTTATGTAGGTATTTGTGTGTATGTTTGCTTTTATACACATACACATACAAATATACATATATGCATATATATATATATACACAAAAGTATATATGTATATATACAAATATATGTATATATACAAATATGTGTATATATATATATATATATATACAAATATACAAAGAGGTATATGCATATATAGTGGTAAAGAATTCATCTGCCCATGTAGTAGATTCCCAGGTTGGGAAGCTTGCATGGAGGAGGAAATGGCAACCCAACCAATATTATTGCCTGGATAATTCCATGGACAGAGGAGCCTGGCAGACTGCAGTCATGGGGTCACATAGACTCAGACACAACTGAGTATGCATGTAACAGCAAACATGCATATATACATATGTATATGTTTGCAGTGTAGTGCATGTGTGCTCAGTCATGTCTGACTCTTTTGCATCTTTATGGGATGTAGCTCACCAAGCTCCTCTGTCCATAGAATTTTCCAGGCAAGAATACTGAAGTGAGTTGTCACTTCCTTTTCCCAGGATGTATATACTTATCTGTAGGTTCATACAGGTAAATCAATCTGTTGACCATATTGAAAATGATAAGGCCACACTAAAACTGGCAAAAGTAACTCTGGACAGAGGAGTTGGAGGAAGGGTCTTCAGACCCTTTGGAACTGATTGACTGTTGATATTCCTCCTGGCATGTTATAAATGTTTCACAGCTCAATAATCATAGAGCTGTTTCAAATTTCAAAGTATTTTCACATTCTTCACTTGCATAAACCTGTGATGTTGAGTCCTGGGGAGGCAGGAAGACCCTTGTGTCCTTCCTGAGCTGGAACAGTAGACATGTGATTTCTGAAGTTACACATCCAGTAGGCAGCAGACCATATATCCTGACACAAGTGCAATGACCTCTATGCTCCAAGTAAACAAAATCTCCACTTAAAAAACCTTGTGAACTCGTGTTCACCCTGACAAGATCTCTGGCTCTCATGTCAGAGAGTTCTTCACTGTAACTCCCTGCAGCTGGTTCCACACTACTACAGCTCCCTTCTGAACAGACAACATTTTCATTCAGTCATTGAACAAATATTCATTGCACATCTGCTGTATTCTAGACATTGACAATATGGTACTGAATATGCCATTCAATTATGCATTTGCAAATATTGATTGAAAGTTTAGCCTGTGTTCACTAATATCTGATTTAGATAGATATTGACTCTTTCAATCAATAAAATTGCCCTCGTAAATGTATATGCACTGTATTTCTAAGCTTTGCCATTAAATATTTAACTAGGTATCTATTTTATTACGTCTATGTGAACAGTAAAAATGAAGCCACTCAGTCATGTCTGACTGTTAGCGACCCCATGGACTGCAGCCTACCAGGTTCCTCCATCCATGGGATTTTCCAGGCAAGAGCACTGGAGTGGGGTGCCATTGTGCTAAGAAGAAATAAAAGGTGGCAAAGTATGTATAATATGGAAATTTGACTAGACCAAAGAGATTCAGAAAAACATCTCTGAACAAATGACATTTAAACTGTGGATTGACAGAGTTTAGTTTAAGGCAAGAGGAGAGAAGGAGGAAAGAGAAACACATTCTGTCTTTGAAGTCACTAAACAGACAGGCCATTCAATGGTAAGGGGCACAGAGAACTAACAAGACGTTTAGTGTGGTTTGACGATAGAGGGTCATCAGGGTGTCTGGGACAAGGGAGGCAAAGGAACTGAAACCCAAGTTCAAGATTTCTGATTTTATCCATGAAGCAAGGTTACAACAATTAATGATTTTAAGTGGAGAGGTGGGAAGATATGATTAGATATACATTTTAAAAGGTCATTGAGACCACAGTGGAAAGACATTGCTGGCCAGAAGTAGACTAGGTAAGGAAGGGACAATGGCTGTGTTTCCACTCAGTACTACTGGAATTCTGAAAGCAATTTCATAAAAAATAGAAATAACAAAAGAATAACTTAAAAAAAACATGAAGTCAGATGAGCACAAACTGAATAGATTTCTCATCTTTGAAAAAGTTCCTCTGCTTTGCAAGTTGTATCAGTCTGCCAGTAAAGAAGGTTTCATTAAAATTTATTTGTAAAGGAAAATCACCCAATTATTCCATGCTAATTAAACACCAAGATCATTTATCATTAAATGGTCTGTACATTTTTTCTAGACATGGCTTACAAATCAGGGTCAACAAATAAGCAAAAGACATAAACCTTACAGTTCAAGAGCAGTGAGGCAAAACCAGTGCACGGAGAATGCAGGTTCTACTCATGTAATTGTGAACTGGAGGGTACAATAGCACTACAGTTCAGTTCAGTTCAGTCGCTCAGTCGTGTCCGACTCTTCGCGACTCCATGAATCGCAGCACGCCAGGCCTCCCTGTCCATCACCATCTCCCAGAGTTCACTCAGACTCACATTCATCGAGTGAGTGATGCCATCCAGCCATCTTATCCTCTGTTGTCCCCTTCTCCTCCTGCCCCCAATCACTCCCATCATCAGAGTCTTTTCCAATGAGTCAACACTTCACATGAGGTGGCCAAAGTACTGTAATTTCAGCTTCGGCATCATTCCTTCTGAAGAAACCCCAGGGTTGATCTCCTTCAGAATGGACTGGTTGGATCTCCTTACAGTCCAAGGGACTGTCAAGAGTCTTCTCCAACACTACAGTTCAAAAGCATCAATTATTTGGCACTCAGCCTTCTTCACAGTCCAACTCTCACATCCGTACATGACCACAGGAAAAACCATAGCTTTGACTAGACGGACCTTAGTCGGCAAAGTAATGTCTCTGCTTTTGAATATACTATCTAGGTTGGTCATAACTTTCTTCCAAGGACTAAGCATGGTTTAATTTCATGGCTGCAGTCACCATCTGCAGTGATTTTGGAGCCCCCCAAAATAAAGTCTGACACTGTTTCTACTGTTTCTCCATCTATTTCCCATGAAGTGATGGGACCGGATGCCATGATCTTTGTTTTCTGAATGTTGAGCTTTAAACCAACTTTTTTGCTTTCCTCTTTCACTTTCATCAAGAGGCTCTTTAGTTCTTCACTTTCTGCCATACAGGTGGTGTCATCTGCATATCTGAGGGTATTAATGCTTCTCCTGGCAATCTTGATTCCAGCTTGTGTTTCTTCTAGTCCAGCATTTCTCATGATGTATTCTGCATATAAGTTAAATAAACAGGGTGACAGTATACAGCCTTGATGTACTCCTTTTCCTATTTGGAACCAGTCTGTTTTTCCATGTCCAGTTCTAACTGTTGCTTCCTGACCTGCATACAGATTTCTCAAAAGGCAGGTTAGGTGGTCTGGTATTCCCATCTCTTTCAGAATTTTCCACAGTTTATTGTCATCCACACAGTCAAAGATTTTGGCATAGTCAATAAAGCAGAAATAGCACTACAGTCTTTTCCAAAAACCACAGCAAAGAAACACAGAACATTAACTCCAGTAGCATGATAGACATATGCATTAAATATTACTATGTTAATCTGAAAGTACCAAAACACATTCAGCAAGTTATAGTTGATAACTTGATACAAAGTTTTTTATCTTTCATATAAAATTTGAGTTGTCTGTAAAATAAGAACTGATGATATCTGCAGAGCAAATAACACTATTTTGAGTGTTTACTTACATGTTTATTCCTCATCTGAGACTCATGACCATGCTTTAAAGTAAGTGTGGATCATCATCTCTGCTTCAAAGATTAGGAAACAAAACTCCTTGGAGCAGCATGCCCAAGGCTCCAGCTAAGGAGATGTGGTGTCTTGGTCTGGTGTATGGTTGCAGCTTGTTGTTTTTAATCAGCATAGAGGAGTCAGACATGAATGTGGAAAGTGGGACTGATTCAGATCTAGTTGTGGGTATGAGGGTGAGTTGTCGAATTAACCCTCACACCTAAATTCCATAGGCAAAGACCAACAACCATTACTTACTATAGTAGTAACCTTTTTGTAAATAAACAGTAGCTTCCAACCCACCCTGGAAAAATATAAAATAGCATTGAAAACAAATAGTACGAATGGAAAGCCAGTGTATTGACTACATCTTCTTTGGTTCCTGTGAAGTCTTGTTTCCAATTACCTATGCTTGAAAATAAATTGCTTAAAAGTGAGAAAAGTTGCTGTTGATAATAGGCCACTTAAGATTGCTGGCCAGTGTGTAGATTCACTGTTTTTACACATAGATTCAGGGCTAACTTTCTGCAATCGTTCTGTTCCCATTGGACATCTTGTGCTCTTATGAACCACATATTCCAGGTTAAGAAGGCATGACCAAGGCAAGAACGGGGGTCATGCTCTCTGTTTCTCCCACCTGGACGCCCAGTGCCTGACTGGATAATTTAGGACTACAGCTGCTTACTGCTCAGGGCAAATTTCAAATTCATTGTAAATGAAATCATAGCATCCTTTCTGCATCAATACTTCTGACACACCTAATTCAGGGAAATAGGGGGACTGACTTGATGTTTGATCAAAGGGATATTTGAAAGGACAAGATGCAAGCAAGCATTTAATAGTGGGTCATTAGAAGTGGGAATAAGAGCTTCTGCTGCTGCTAAGTTGCATCAATCGTGTCCAACTCTCTGCGACCCCATAGATGACAGTCCACCAGGCGCCTCTGTCCTTGGGAGTCTCCAGGCAAGAATACTGGAGCAAGTTGCCATTTTCTTCTCCAATGCATGAAAGTGAAAAGTGAAAGTGAAGTTGCTCAGTCGTATCCGACTGTTAGCGATCTCATGGACTGCAGCCTACCAGGCTCCTCCATCCATGAGATTCTCCAGGCAAGAGTACTGGATGGGGTGCCATTGCCTTCTCCGAGGAAAAAAAGCAGATAGCAAATTTTTTCCTCTCTGTGATTTCTTAGAAGTACTCTCAGTAGCCAGTCAGTAAAGAGTCTGCTCTATTGTCAGGTACTGCTGCCAGACACTGTGGGAGATACTGAGGAACACTGAGTTTTCCTTTTCCCAGTGAACTCTGAAGTGAACATCCATTCAGACAGATAATTCCTTAGTTACACATAAAAAGGGCATGAGTTTTCACTTCTCTTTTTTTTTGCCTAAGACTCTATAAGCAGGCATGTCCTGCTTATAGAGTACAGCACCATAACATTGTAAAACTGGTCTCTCTTACAATAGAAGCTGTAAAAGGACCAGCAGTTCTAAAGTGAGGAAGAACAGAGTGAAGGTCCATGGGCAGCAAAATCTTTGTTCTAGTTATTCAATACTTCATTTATATAACATAATTTTAGTAAGTTCAAAAAATGTGAATTGGATTATAAAATTCTAAAAATTAACCAGACAAACTGAAAGCCACAAGGAGATACTAAAATGACTAAATTGAAACAAACAATAAAAATACCAAAAAAGCAGAATATCTGAATATTCACATGCTACTGGGGTGAATGTAAAATAAACTGATGCAGCCATCTGAGGAAGACAAGACTTTGGGTGCACTTGTAGAATAGAAAGAAAGCCTGATATTACCACTGGGATCCCTGAACTGAACATGCCTTTGAGATTTGATGCAGTGCCGGGCATGTTGGCAGGACTCAGTAGAGGTTAGCTCTTCTGTGTCCTTTCTGAGAGGAGAAATCATAAGAGCCAGGAAAATAGGAGCTTTCAGGGAAGTCTTGCTTCCTCAAGCCTCTGGCTGAGCACAGCAGGTGTCCTATAAATGTATTGGCATCAGGAGCAGTTAAACCCCAATTAGTCATCTCTGGCCTACAGGGACACCCTTGTTGGGGAATCCTGGGAGGGTCTTGGGTCCTCACCTTTTGAGGACTCTCCTTTGTCAAATTTACTATGTGTCCTTCCTTTTCTTCCATCAGCCCTGTAAGGGGAAGAAGAAAGCTCCAACTGCTTTTAGAGCTGAGCAAATGAAGTTGTTGTTTTTTCTTTTACAATTGGTTCCATTGCAGAGTGAGCATTAGACTGATTTATTCAAATCAATTCTGGATAAAAGAGAGTTTAAGAATGAGTTCTGTTTCCCCAGGAAACCTGGTTTTCCCCAGGAAACTCGATTGATATATTAGCATTTGAAGTGTGGTGGGTGTGTGACTGGCTTTGGAGGGACTGGGGGCTGGCTGGCACTCCAGACCGGCTTAGCAAAGCATTTTCCTGGGAAGCTTGAGTGAGATGTAGTTCTTTTTGGTATCAGGGGATGCCCTGATTCTTTTGTTAATTAATTAATTTATTTTAATTGGAGGATAATTACTTTACAATATTGTGGTGGCTTTTGCTATACATTGATATGATCAGTCACAGGTGCACATGTGTCCTTTCATCCTGAACCCCCACCCACTCCCTCTCCACCCCATCCCTCTGGGTTTTCCCAGGGTATCACTTTTCAGTGCCCCACTTCATGCATTGAACTTGCACTGGTCATCTGTCTTACATATAGTAATATACATGTTTCAGTGCTCATCTCTCAAATTATCCTTTCCTCATTTTTACCCACATAGTCCAAAAGTCTGTTCTTCGCACCTGTGTCTCTTTTGCTGCCTTGCATAAAGGATCATGGTTACCATCTTTCTAAATTCCATATATATGCTTTATATACTGTACTGGTGTTTCTCTTTCTGATTTACTTCACTGTGTATAATTGGCTCTAATTTCTTCCACCTCAATAGAACTGACTTAAATGAATTCTTTTTTATAGCTCAGTAATATAGTGTACATATGTACCACAATTTCCTTATCCATTTATCTGCTGACAGACATCTAGGCTGTTTCTGTGTCCTAGCTGTTGCCATCAATGCTGCAGTGAACATTGGGGAACACGTGTCTCTTTAAATTCTGTTTTTTTCAGTGTGTATGCCCAGCAGTGGGATTGCTAGGTCGTATGGCAGTTCTATTTCCAATTTTTAAAGTAATCTCCACACTGTTGTCAATAGTAGCTGTACCAGTTTGCATTCCCACTAACTGTATAAAAGGGTTCCCTTTTCTCAACACTGTCTCCGTCATTTACTGTTTGTAGACTTTTTCATGACAACCATTCTGACCAGCATGAGATGATCCGTCACTGTGGTTTTGGTTTGCATTTCTCTAGTAATGAGTGATGTTGAGCATCTTTTCATGTATTTATTAGCCATCTGTATGTCTTCTCTGGAGAAATGTCTGTTTAGTTTGTTGGCCCACTTTTTGTTGGGTTGTTCGGTTCCTTGATATTGAGCTGCATGATCCGCTTGTATATTTTGGAAATTGATTCTTTGTCAGTTGTTTCATTTGCTATTTTTTTCTCCCATTCTGAAGGTTGCTTTTTCACCTTGCTTATAGTTTCTGTCATTGTGCAAAAGCTTTTAAATTTAATTAGGCCCCATTTGCTTATTTTTATTTCCATTACTCAGGAAGGTTGATTCCTCTAGTCACATTTTTCTTTCTCAACACTATTTTGGCTATTATAGTTTTTTTCATATTTTCATGCAAATTGTGAAATTACTTGTTCTAGTTTGGTGAAAAATACTATTGATTTTCAAGCACTGAATTGCACTGAATCTATAGATTTCTTTAGGTAGTATACTAATTTTCACTATATTAATTCTTCCAATCCACAAACATGGTATATTTCTCCATCTATCTGTGCTATCTTTGACTTATTTCATCAGTGTCTTATAGGACTTCCCTGGTGGCTAAGATGGTAAAAGCATCTGCCTACAATGCAGGATACCTGGGTTGGATCCCTTGGTTGGGAAGATCCCCTGGAGAAGGAAAATAGCAACTCACTCCAGTATTCTTGCCTGGAAAATCCCATGGACGGAGGAGCCTAGCAGGCTACAGTCCATGGGGTTGCAAAGAGTAGGACATGACTGGGCAGTGTCTTATAGTTTTCTATATATAGGTCTTTTTTTTTTTTTTTACATAAATTTATCCCTAATTATTTTATTATTTTTGTTGCAATGGTGAATCGAATCGTTTCCTTAATTTCTCTTCCTGTTTTCTGTTGTTAGCGTTTGGGAATGCAAGGGAATTCTGTGTACTAGTTTTATATCCTGAAACTTTACTATATTCATTGGATTAGCTCTAGTAACTTTCTGGCAGTATCTTTAGGGTTTTCTATGCAAAAGTTCAGGTCATCTGCAAACAGTGAGAGTTTTACTTTTTCTTTTTCAAACTAGATTCTTGTTATTTCTTTTTTTTCTCCAATTGCTGCAGCCAAGAATTCCAAACTATGTTGAATAGTAGTGGTGACAGTGGGCACCTTTATCCTGTTCCTAATTTTAGAGGAAATGCTTTCAGTTTTTGCCATTGAGGATAATGCTTGTTGTTAGTTTGTCATATATGACTTTTATTATGTTGAGCTATTTTCCTTCTATGCCTGATTCTGGAGAGTGCTTGTCATAAATGGGCGTTGAATTTAGTCAAAGGGTTTCTCTGCATCTATTGAGATAATCATATGGTTTTTATCTTTCAATTTGTTAATATTTTGTATCACATTGATTGATTTGCAAGTACTGAAGAATCCTTGCACTCTTGGGATAAAGTCCACTTGGTCATGATGTATAATATCTTTAATATGTTTTTGGATTCTGTTTGCTAGAATTGAGGATTTTTGCATCTATATTCATCAGTAATATTGGCCTGTAGTTTTTATTTATTTATTTTTTTAATTCTCTGTGTGTGAGTGTGACATCTTTGTCTGATTTTGGTATTAGGGTGATGGTGGCCTCATAGAATGAGTTTAGGAGTTTACTTCTCTCTGCAATTTTCTGGAAGAGCTTGAGTTGGATAGATATTAGGTCTTTTCTAAATTTTTGGTAGAATTCACCTAAGAAGCCATCTGGTCCTGGTCTTTTTTTTTATTGGAAGATTTTTTTATTACAGTTTTTATTTCTG
Organism: Madoqua kirkii; assembly: GCA_006408675.1. Taxonomy (NCBI): domain Eukaryota; kingdom Metazoa; phylum Chordata; class Mammalia; order Artiodactyla; family Bovidae; genus Madoqua; species Madoqua kirkii. Next base: position 4,383 of record SJYC01139668.1, on the reverse strand, counting down.
TGCTTGTGATTGGTTTGTTTAGATTTTCTGTTTCTTCATGGTCAGATTTACCAAGGCTAGATTTGTGGTGCAGGATATGATTTATCCTGGAGAATGTTCTGGACACACTTGAACAAAAGGTGAAATCCATTGTTTTGGGGTGAAAAGCCCTGTGTTTGGGGTGAATAGCCCTATTTGGTCTAACTGGACCATTGTATCATTTAAAGCTGTGTTTCCTTGCTAATTTTCTGTCTGGTTGATCTATCCATAAAGGCCCACACTGATATTGTGTTACTGTTAATTTCTCCTTTCATACTTGTTAGCATTTGGCTTCCATGTTGTGGTGTTCTTATGTTGGGTGCACATGTATTTATAATTGCTATATCTTCCTCTCGGATTGATCCCTTGACCATTATGTAGTGTCCTTCTTTGTCTCATATCATTGTCATTTTTTCAAAGTCCATTTTATCTGATATGAGTATTGCAACTCCTGATTTTTTATTTTTGGTCTCCATTTACATGTATTTTTCCAGTCCTTTACTTTCAGGCTGTATGTGTCCCTAGGTTTGAGGTGGGTCTCTTGTAAACAGCATATATAAGGGTCTTATTTTTCTGTCCATTCAGCCAGTCTTTATCTTTTGGCTGGAGCATTAACCCATGTACATTTAAAGTAATTATTAAGTATGATCCTTACCATTTACTTTCTTGTTTTGAGCTCATTTTTATAAATATTTTCTGTGTTTCCTGTCTAGAGAAATTCCTCTAGAATTTGTTGAAGAGCTGGTTTGCTTGTAGTGAATTCTGTTAGCTTTTGCTTCTCTGTAAAGCTTTTGATTTCTCTTTTATATCTAAATGAGATCCTTACTGGGTAGAATAATCTTGGTTGTAGGTTTTTCTCTTTCAACACTTTAAGTATGTCCTGCCATTCCCTTCTGGCCTGAAGAGCTGACCTGAAAGATCAGCTGTTATCCTTATGACCTGAAAGAGTTGACCTGAAAGGTCAGCTCTTATTCTTATAGGGATCCCCTTGTGTGTTATCTGTTGCTTTTCCCTTGCTGATTTTAATGGTTGCTGTTTGTGTTTAACTTTTGTTAATTTGATTAGTATGTGCCTTGAGTTTATCCTGTTTGAGATTTTCTGGGTTTCTTGGACTCAGGGAGTTATTTCTTTCCCCATTTTATGAGAGTTTTCAACTATTATCTCCTCAAGTATTTTCTCATGCCTTTCTTTTTGTCTTCTTCTGGGACACCTATGTGTCTTGAGGCATTTAACTTTGGCCCAGAGGTATCTGAGGTTGTCTTCATTTCTTTTAATTCTTTTTTCCTCTCTCTCTTTCATTTATTTCCACCATTCTATCTTCCATCTCACTTATCCTCTCTCATCTGCCTCAGTTATTCTACTGTTGGTCCTCTCCAGAGGAGTTTTTCTAATCCAAGTTATTGCATTGTTCATTATTGTTTGACTTTTCTGTCAAACAATTATTGTTTGACTTTTCTGACTTCTCTTCTAGGTCCTTGTTAAACATTTCTTGCACCTTCTCAATCCTTGTTTCTGGTCTATTTATCTGTAACTCCATTTTGTTTTTAAGATTTTGTATATTATTTGCTATCATTTTTTTCTGAATTCTTTTTTGGGTAGACTTGCTATCTACTCCTCTTTTGTTGGGTTTGGTACCTGCTGAGTATTTCTCTGACTTTTCATTTTGTTTAGGTTGTTGTGTTTGGGATGCCCTTTCTGCAAGCTGAAAGGTCATGATTCCTCTTAATTGTGAATTCTGCTCTCAGTAGGTGTGTTTGGACCAGTGGCTTTTCAAGGTTTTCTGGTTGGAGGAACTTCTGTCTGTGTTATGGTGGGTGGAGCTGGATCTCTTATCTCTGTAGTGCAGTGAAGTCTCTATGGGTTTTTTTATGGCTTTGGACAAAGGCCATCTTTTAATGTTAGGGTTGTGTTCCTGTTTTGCTAGAGAATTAGCATGGTTTGTCTTGTACTGAAATTTGTTGGCTCTTGGGGGGAGCTTGGTTTCAGGGTACATATGGAGACTTTTGGGTGTGCTCTTGTCTATTAATGTTCCCTGGAGTCTGGAGTTCTCTGATGTTGTAAAGTTCTGGAGTTGAGCCTCCTTCTCTGGGTTGCAGTCCTCCTCTTACAGTAGCTTTAAGACTTCTTCATCCATACAGCACAGAAGATAAAATCACTAGGTTAATGGGTGAAATAATCCTCCATACCCAGGAATACCCAGAGAGATTCACAGAATTATAGAGAGAAGAGAAGAGTGAGGAGGGAGATGGACATGACCAGGAGGAGAAAAGTCAGAGTCAAAAGGGGAGAGAGCAATCAAGTCAATAGTTGAATCCCTAAGTGCTCTCCTCAGCCAAGAACACCCAAAGAGAGTCACAGAGATATATAGAGAAGATCAAAGAAGGAAACAGAGCTGACCCAGAGGGCAATAGGGAAAGTCAAAAGTAGAAAGAGCAATCTAGCCAGTAATCAAATCCATGAGTGAAAATGGATATTGAAGATTAGATTCTTAAAGGTACAAAATTGACATCAAATATAGAAAAGCAAATATTAAAAACTTAGGATAGAGTTTAGATTCTCAAAAATAGAATATAAAATATAAAACAAAATCAAACATAATTTTTTTAAGTATATGAAATTTGCTTTAAAAAATAGTTGTTGTTTTTTTTTTTTTTTTAAAGAAAGATAATGCTGCTGCTGCTGCTAAGTTGCTTTAGTTGTGTCTGACTCTGTATGACCCCATAGATTGCAGCCCACCAGGCTCCACTGTCTCTGGGATTCTCCAGGCAACAACACCGGAGTGGGTTGCCATTTCCTTCTCCAATGAATGAAAGTGAAAAGTGAAAGGGAAGTCACTCAGTTGCACTGGACTTTTTGTGACCCCATGGACTGCAGCCCACCAGGCTCCTCTGTCCATGAGACTTTCCAGGCAAGAGTACTGGAGTGGGTTGCCATTGCCTTCTCCATAGAAAGGTAATAATAGGGTATAAAAATGAAAGTCAATGGCATAATAAAGAACTATTTTTTTTCTTTAATTAAAAAGGTCAGTGTGGCATCAGTTCAGTGTCAGATTGTCCCTTGTTTCAATTTATGCTTGTTCTCAAGGTCTATAGTCGCCTCTCAAATACACAGTCTCAGGATGAACTGCAGGGTTTTAATCTGTTGCACTTGTCACTTCTTTGTTTATTTTGGCTTCCTTTCTTTGCAACTCCCTTAAGTGTCTAATTTCTGCCCTGACACAAGGGGTGAAGGTTGCCACTTATTCAGGCTCACTTGTTCAGTTTGCTGTGAGGAAGGAGGGATACTGCAAACAAATGCCACTGGCATGTATGAGGATTCCTTGCAGTGGATGGACCACACTGGTTTGCCATGGACCAAAGTGGTGTGTATTTCCTGGGTCCACACTGCTCAGGCTGCAGGGTGCTCCACCAGGGTATTGTCCCAAGTGGACCCTGTGTTTCGTGCACTTCCTAGGTCTTAGCTGCTCAGGTTCTCAGGTGCTCTGCAAGGGCACAGACCCAGATGGACTGTGTTGTTTTGTCCCCTTCCCAGGTCCAGGCCGCTCAGGCAACTGGAGGCTTGGTGAGAGCACTGTCCCAGGTAGGCCATATGTCCTATGCTCTTCCTCAGCCCCAGGAAACTTGGTTTCTCAAGTGTGTTGTGATGGTACAGTCCCAGGTATTCTGAGTGTCTCCTATGGGGAGCTGATTTCAGGCTGTAACACTCTGGTAGTCCCAGGAAGATATAGTTATCAACTGGCAGCCTTCTTACAGTTTGGTGGAAGATGTGGCCTCTGGGGCCATGATTGCAGCAGCCCCTTGACTTCTGGCTCTGGCTATGACACACCTGCCTCTCTGTCTCCAGGGAGGCAGGGCCCTAAATGGCAGACAGCTTGCTCTTTTTTGGTATTTGCTAGGGCACCGTCCTTTGCTCTGTGAGCCCACCAGGGGTCACCATGCAGTGCAAGAACCTTTTGTGGGAAATGTCCTTTTTTAGGGGGGCAGTGGGCTTTGCTGTCTCACATTAGCCCCTTCAGATTGTCCTCAGGGCATTCGAGCCTAGTCCTTACCCTAAGGACTTGTGATATAGCCTTCGCCTCCCTGCAGTGTCCCCACTCACTGCTGGCAGGGGCAAGTGTCTGAGCTGCTTCCCCACATGCAGTTGTAGTTAGGCACATATTCTGTGTGTTTTTTTTTTTTTTTAATGTTGCCCTCTGAAATTCATGTAGGATAATTTTGAAAGACATTATAATCATTTGCTTACAGTAATCATTTCAACAAATGAATTTATCGACTACTTTGAATTAATTCTGAGTGGAAATTATCAATACAAAAAAGTATATTCCTCACATTTCTATAGAAAAGATTAAAAGTAATTACTTTTTCA
>SJYC01139664.1:0-15953 GCA_006408675.1 Madoqua kirkii | reverse complement strand
TTTTCTTTTTTATGTTAGTTCTAGAAGGTGTTGTATGTCTTCACAGAATCATTCAACTTCAGCTTCTTCTATGTTACTGTTTGCGAGCATAGACTTGGGTTACCATGATATTGAATAGTTTGCCTTGGAAACGAACAGAGATCATTCTGTCATTTTTGACATTGCATCCAGGTACTGTATTTCAGACACTTGTTGACTATAATGATTACTCCTTTTCTTTGAAGAGACTCTTGCCCACAGTAGTAGATATAATGGCCATCTGATTTAAATTTACCCATTCCAGTCCATTTTAGTTCACGGATGCCTAGAATGCTGACATTCACTCTTGCCATCTCGTTTGACCACTTCCAATTTGCCTTGATTCCAGGTTTAATGATTACTCCTTTTCTTTGAAGAGACTCTTGCCCACAGTAGTAGATATAATGGCCATCTGATTTAAATTTACCCATTCCAGTCCATTTTAGTTCACGGATGCCTAGAATGCTGACATTCACTCTTGCCATCTCGTTTGACCACTTCCAATTTGCCTTGATTCCAGGTTCCTATACAATACCACTCTTTATGGCATCAAACTTTGCTTCTATCATCATCCACAGCAAGATATTGTTTTTGCTTTGGCTCCATCCCTTCATTCTTTCTGGAGTTATTTCTCTACTGATCTCCAGTATTATGTTGGGCATCTACCAACCTGGGGAGTTCATCTTTCAGTGCCCTATCTTTGTGCCTTTTCATATTGTTCATGGGGTTCTCAAGACAAGAATACTGAAGTACTTTGTCATTCCCTTCTCCAGGAGACCATGTTTTACCAGAACTCTCCACCTTGACCCATCTATCTTGGGTGGCCTTTCAGAGCATGCTTAGTTTCATTGAGTTAGACAAGGCTGTGGTCCATGTGATCAGGTTGGCTAGTTTTTTGTAATTGTGTTTTCAGTCTGCCTGTCCTCTGATGCCCTCTCTCAGTGCTTACTGTCTTACTGGGATTTCTGTTACCGTGGACATGGGGTATCTCTTCACAGCTCCTCCAGCTAAGAGCAGCTGCTGCTCCTTATCTTGGATGTGGGGTATCTCCTCACGTGGGGTGGCCCAGAATTACTGCTATTTATTTAAGGTTGCTAAGGAAGTTCCCCATGTTTGGAACTGTTCCTTCCTCTGAAATTTTTGGAAAGAATTTTAGAAGGATACAAATTAGCTCTTCTCTAAATATTTGACAGAATTCTCCTGTGAAGCCATCTGGCCTCGGGCTTTTGTTTTGGGGGGCATTTTTGGTCACAGCTTCAATTTCACTGCTTGTAATTGGGTTGTTCACAATTTCTATTTCTTCCAAGTTACCTTTTTTATTGTCATATAGTTTTACATAATAGTCTCATAATCCTTTGTATTTCTGCATTGCCTGTTGTGATCTCTTTTTCTTTTCTTTTTTTTTTTATTCTTGCCTCTTTTCATCTTGATGAATCTGGCAAAGTGTTTTCAGTCTTGTTTATCTTCTCAAACAACCTGCTTTTAGTTGTATTAATTTTCCTATTGTTTATTTCTTTTATTTTTTTAAATTTTTTCATTTATTTCTGCTTGGATCTTTGCAATTTTTTTCTTTCTATTAATTTTTTTTTCTCTTCTTTTTACTTGCTACCTCTTCTTTTTCCTTGCCACCTCTTCTTAATATCTTCAACTTCTCTTAGGTTCATACGATTTCTGTCTTTATTGTGCCCATCTTTGCATGAAATATCCCCTTCATATCTCTAGTTTTCTTGAAGAGATCTCTTGTCTTTCCCATTCTATTGTTTTCCTCTATTTCTTTGCATTGGTTACTGAGGAAGGCTTTCTTATCTCTCTTTGCTATTTTTTTAAAACCCTGCATTCAGATGGGTATATCTTTCCTTTTCTCCTTTGCCTTAAGCTTTTCTTCTTTTCTCAGCTATTTGTAAGACCTTCTTTCCAACAAGACAGCCATTTTGCCTTTGTGCATTTCTTTTTCTTGGGGATGATCTTGATCACTGCCTCCTGTACAAGGTCATGAACCTCTTTCCATAGTTCTTCAGGCACTCTATCAATCAGATATAATCCTCTGAATATGTTTATCACTTCCACTGTATAATCATAAGGGATTTGATTTAGGTCATACCTGAATGGTCTAGCAATTTTCCCTACTTTTTTCAGTTTGTTTGCATTTTGCATTAAGCGGTTCATGATCAGAGCCACAGTCAGCTCCTAGTCTTTTTTTGCTGACTCCATAAATCTGCATCTTTGGCTGCAAAGAATATAATCAATCTGATATCAGTATTGACTGCCTGGTGATATCCATGTGTACAGTCTTCTTTTGTGTTTTTGGAAGAGAAAAGGGAATGACAAACCATTTCAGTATTCTTGCCTTGAGAACCCCATGATCAGTATGAAAAAGCAAAAAGAAACTTTATAAAAAGTAATATAAAAGATTTACTTAAAATATCTACATTTGCAATGTACCAGACATTACATCTTAAACAACTTCTTAAAATTCCGGTAAAGAAGTATAAATGCTAACTTAAAAATGTTTGAAGCAAGAATTTCAAAGAACTATTTTAAAGGAGATTATTGCATTACTTATTTCCTCTCAAACATTCAGCCTTTTACCCTTTTTTCTTAATCATTCTATTTTTATCTTGCTTATTTACTCTTTCCAGATGAAAATAGGAATAATAAGGAGAAGATTTCCACTCTCTGTCCACCCAGCCTAAGCTATCCTTGTACACTTGATAACTTAGGATGAATGATGTTTATATCTGATTCTTGATCTCCAAAGATTTACCTTTGGAACCAGAGATCAGGCTTTACCACTCAAAGCTATTCTGTGGCAGAAGTTTATTTGTTTGTTTGTTTATAGTGAAAATGAAAAGAGAAAGCTTCTGACATAGATATCAAAAGGGGGTGGAGAGTGTCGCACTTACTAGTCTTCAGCAAGGTAGCTATATACTTTTAAAAATAGTTATCACAATAAATCAAAACTATGTTTCAAGGTTGTAGAAATTTTACCAGATGCACTCCAACAATTTACATTTCAAGATAACAAGATTAGGCAGAAGGTTTTCAAGAAGGAGAAACTGTCCACAGGTAGGATGCAAACAGTTCAGTTCAATTAATTCAGTCCCTCAGTCCAGTCCTACTCTTGGCAACCCCATGAATTATAGCACACCAGGCCTCCCTGTCCGTTACCAACACCAAGAGTTAACCCAAACTCGTGTTCATCAAGTGGGTGATGCCATACAGCCATCTCATCCTCTGTCATCCCCTTCTCCGCCTGTGCCCAATCCCTCCCAACATCAGGGTCTTTTCCAATGAGTCAACTCTTTGTATGAGGTGACCAAAGTATTGGAGTTTCAGCTTTAGCATCAGTCCTTCCAATGAACACCCAGGACTGATTTCCTTTAGAATGGACTGGTTGAATTTCCTTGTAGTCCAGGGGACTCTTAAGAGTCTTCTCCAACACAACAATTCAAAAGCATCAATTCTTCAGCACTCAGATGCTTCATAGTCCAACTCTCACGTCCATACATGACCACTGGAAAAACCATAGCTTTGACTAGATGGACATTTTTTGGCAAAGTAATGTCTCTGCTTTTGAATATGCTGCCTAAGTTGGTCATAACTTTCTTTCCAAGGAGTAAAGGTCTTTTAATTTAATGACTGCAATCATCATCTGCATGATTTAAAGAGCACCCCCCCCCAAAAAAAAAAAAAAGTCTGACATGGTTTCCACTGTTTCCTCATCTATTTCCCATGAAGTGATGGGACCAGATGCCATGATCTTCGATTTCTGAATGTTGAGCTTTAAGCCAACCTTTTCACTCTCCTCTTTCACTTTCATCAAGAGGATCTTTAGTTTCTCTTCAATTTCTGCCATAAGGGTGGTGCATCTGCATATCTGAGGTTATTGAGATTCTTTCCAGCAATCTTGATTCCAGCTTGTGGTTATTCCAGCCCAGCCTTTTTTATGATGTACTCTGCATAGAAGTTAAATAAGCAGGGTGACAAAATACAGCCTTGACATACTCCTTTTCCATTTTGGAACCAGTCTGTTGTTCCATGTCCAGTTCTAACTGTTGCTTCCTGACTTGCATATAAGTTTCTCAAGACGCAGGTCAGATGGTCTGGTATTCCCATCTCTTTCAGAATTTTCCACAGTTTACTGTGATCCACACAGTCAAAGTATTTGACATAGTCAATAAAGCAGAAATAGATGTTTTTCTGAAACTCCCTTGCTTTTTTGATGATCCATCGGATGTTGGCAATTTGATTTCTGGTTCCTCTGCCTTTTCTAAAACCAGCTTGAACATCTCGAAGTTCATGGTTCAGGTATTTCTGAAGCCTGGCTTGGAGAATTTTGAGTATCACTTTACTAGCGTGTGAGTTGAGTGCAATTGTGCAGTACTTTGAGCATTTTTTAACATTGTCTTTCTTTGGGATTGGAATGAAACTGACATTTTCCAGTCCTGTGGCCACTGCTGTGTTTTCCAAATTTGCTGGGATATTGAGTGCAGGACTTTCACCACATCATCTTTTAGGATTTGAAACAGCTCAACTGAAATTCCACCACCTCCACTAGCTTTGTTCATAGTGATGCTTCCTAAGGCCCACTTGACTTCACATTCCAGGATATCTGGCTCTAGATGAATGATCACACCATCATGATTATCTGAGTCGTGAAAAATTTTTGTACAGTTCTCCTGTATATTCTTGCACCTCTTCCTAATATCTTCTGCTTCTGTTAGGTCCATACAATTTCTGTCCTTTATCGAGTCCATCTTTGTGTGAAATATTCCCTTTTTATTTCTAATTTTCCTGAGGAGATCTCTAGTCTTTCCCATTCTGTTGTTTCCCTCTATTTCTTTTCATTGATCACTGAGGAATGCGTTGTTATCTCTCCTTGTTATTTTTTGAAGCTCTGCATTCAGATGCTTATATCTTTCCTTTTCTCCTTTATTTTTCACTTCTCTTCTTTTCATGGCTATTTGTAAGGCCTCCTCAGACAGCCATTTTTGCTTTTTCGTATTTCTTTTCCATGGGGATGGTCTTGATCTATGTCTCCTGTACAATGTCACGAACCTCCATCCATAGTTCATTAGGCATTCTATCAGATCTTGTCCCTTAAATCTATTTCTCACTTTTGCTGTATAATCATAAGGGATTTGATTTAGGTTGTACCTGAATGTTCTAGTGGTTTTCCATACTGTCTTCAATTTAAGTCTGAATTTGGCAATAAAGAGTTCATGATCTGAGCCACAGTTCTCTCCCTGTCTTGTTTAAGCTGACTGTATAGAGCTTCTCCATGTTTGGCTGCAAAGAATATAATCAATCTGATTTCATTATTGACCATCTGGTGATGTCTATGTGTAGAGTCTTTTCTTGTGCTGTTGGAAGAGGGTGTTTTCTCTGATTAGTGCATTCTCTTGGGTGAACTCTATTAGCCTTTGCCCTGCTTCATTCCGTACTCCAAGGCCAAATTTGCCTGTTACTCCAGGTATTTCTTGTCTTTCTACTTTTGCATTCCAGTCTCCTATGATGAAAAGGACATCTTTTTTTTTTTTTTTTTAAAAAAAAAAAAAAGTCTGACATGGTTTCCACTGTTTCCTCATCTATTTCCCATGAAGTGATGGGACCAGATGCCATGATCTTCGATTTCTGAATGTTGAGCTTTAAGCCAACCTTTTCACTCTCCTCTTTCACTTTCATCAAGAGGATCTTTAGTTTCTCTTCAATTTCTGCCATAAGGGTGGTGCATCTGCATATCTGAGGTTATTGAGATTCTTTCCAGCAATCTTGATTCCAGCTTGTGGTTATTCCAGCCCAGCCTTTTTTATGATGTACTCTGCATAGAAGTTAAATAAGCAGGGTGACAAAATACAGCCTTGACATACTCCTTTTCCATTTTGGAACCAGTCTGTTGTTCCATGTCCAGTTCTAACTGTTGCTTCCTGACTTGCATATAAGTTTCTCAAGACGCAGGTCAGATGGTCTGGTATTCCCATCTCTTTCAGAATTTTCCACAGTTTACTGTGATCCACACAGTCAAAGTATTTGACATAGTCAATAAAGCAGAAATAGATGTTTTTCTGAAACTCCCTTGCTTTTTTGATGATCCATCGGATGTTGGCAATTTGATTTCTGGTTCCTCTGCCTTTTCTAAAACCAGCTTGAACATCTCGAAGTTCATGGTTCAGGTATTTCTGAAGCCTGGCTTGGAGAATTTTGAGTATCACTTTACTAGCGTGTGAGTTGAGTGCAATTGTGCAGTACTTTGAGCATTTTTTAACATTGTCTTTCTTTGGGATTGGAATGAAACTGACATTTTCCAGTCCTGTGGCCACTGCTGTGTTTTCCAAATTTGCTGGGATATTGAGTGCAGGACTTTCACCACATCATCTTTTAGGATTTGAAACAGCTCAACTGAAATTCCACCACCTCCACTAGCTTTGTTCATAGTGATGCTTCCTAAGGCCCACTTGACTTCACATTCCAGGATATCTGGCTCTAGATGAATGATCACACCATCATGATTATCTGAGTCGTGAAAAATTTTTGTACAGTTCTCCTGTATATTCTTGCACCTCTTCCTAATATCTTCTGCTTCTGTTAGGTCCATACAATTTCTGTCCTTTATCGAGTCCATCTTTGTGTGAAATATTCCCTTTTTATTTCTAATTTTCCTGAGGAGATCTCTAGTCTTTCCCATTCTGTTGTTTCCCTCTATTTCTTTTCATTGATCACTGAAGAATGCGTTGTTATCTCTCCTTGTTATTTTTTGAAGCTCTGCATTCAGATGCTTATATCTTTCCTTTTCTCCTTTATTTTTCACTTCTCTTCTTTTCATGGCTATTTGTAAGGCCTCCTCAGACAGCCATTTTTGCTTTTTCGTATTTCTTTTCCATGGGGATGGTCTTGATCTATGTCTCCTGTACAATGTCACGAACCTCCATCCATTAGGCATTCTATCAGATCTTGTCCCTTAAATCTATTTCTCACTTTTGCTGTATAATCATAAGGGATTTGATTTAGGTTGTACCTGAATGTTCTAGTGGTTTTCCATACTGTCTTCAATTTAAGTCTGAATTTGGCAATAAAGAGTTCATGATCTGAGCCACAGTTCTCTCCCTGTCTTGTTTAAGCTGACTGTATAGAGCTTCTCCATGTTTGGCTGCAAAGAATATAATCAATCTGATTTCATTATTGACCATCTGGTGATGTCTATGTGTAGAGTCTTTTCTTGTGCTGTTGGAAGAGGGTGTTTTCTCTGATTAGTGCATTCTCTTGGGTGAACTCTATTAGCCTTTGCCCTGCTTCATTCCGTACTCCAAGGCCAAATTTGCCTGTTACTCCAGGTATTTCTTGTCTTTCTACTTTTGCATTCCAGTCTCCTATGATGAAAAGGACATCTTTTTTTTTTTTTTTTGGTGTTAGTTCTAGAAAGTCTTCATAGATCCATTCAACTTCAGCTTATTCATCGTTACTGATTGGGGCATAGGCTTGGATCACCGTGATGTTGAGTGATTTACCTTAGAAATGAATAGAGATCATTCTGTTGTTTTTGAGATTACATCCAAGTACTGCATTTTGGACTCTTTTTTTGATCATGATGGCTACTCCATTTCTTCTGAGGAATTCCGGCCCATACTAGTAGATATAATGCTCATCGATTTAAATTTACCCATTCTAGTCCATTTTAGTTTGTTGGTTGCTAAAATGTTGACATTCACTCTTGCCATCTATTGTTTGACCACTTCCAATTAGCCTTGATTCATGGACCTAACATTCTAGACTTAGTACAGAGTTTAAAATGAGTTGTTTGTTGTGTAATCATCAGTTCCAGACTTAAACAAACAAACAAACAAAATATGTGACTAAGAATAAAAATTTTGAGAAAAAAGACATTTGTCATTTTCTCCTCCTTGAGAATTCCAGACACTATCTCCTCTTCAGCTTCTTCAGCATTATTGGTCTGGGCATAGACTTGGATTACTGTGTTATTGAATGGTTTGCCTGGAAATGAACAGAAATCATTTGGTCATTTTTGAGATTGAATCCCAGTACTGCATTTTGGACTCTTGTTTTCTATGATGGCTACTCCATTTCTTCTAAGGGATTCTTGCCCACAATAGTAGATATAATGGTCATCTGAGTAAAATTCACCCATTCCAGTCCATTTTAGTTTACTGATTCCTAAAATGTTGATGTTCACTCTTGCTGTCTACTGTTTGACCATTTTCACTTTGCCCTGATTCATGCCCTTAATATTCCAGGTTCCTATGCAATACTGCTCTTTACAGCATCAGACTTTACTTCCATTACCAGTCATATCCACAACTGGGCTGTTTTTGCTTTGGCTCCATCCCTTCATTCTTTCTGAAGTTAGTTCTCCACTGATCTCCTGAAGCATACTGAACACCTACAGACCTGAGGAGTTCATCTTTCAGTGTTCTATGTTTTTGCCTTTTCATATTGTTCATGGCATTCTTAAGGCAAGAATACTGAAGTACTTTGTTATTCTCTTCTCAGTGGACCACATTTTGTCAGATCTCTCCACCATGATCTATCCATCTTGGCTGGTCCTATATGGCATGGCTCATAGTTACATTGAGTTAGTCAAGGCTGTGTTCCTTGTGATCAGATTGATTAGTTTTTTTGTGATTGTGGATTTCAGTCTGTCTGCCCTCTGATAGAGAAAGATAAGAGGCTTATGGAAGTTTCCTGATGAGAGAGACTAACTGAGGGGTGAACTGGGTCTTTTTCTGATGGGTGGGGCCATGTTCAATAAATCTTTAATCCAATTTTCTGTTAAAGGGCAGAGCTGTGTTCCCTCCCTGTTATTTCCCCTGAGGCCAAACTATGGTGGAAGTAATGAAGATAATGACAACCTCCTTCAAAAAGTCCCATTCACACATTGCTATACTCAGTGCCCCCAGACACACTGACCCACACCTCTGCCAGAGACTTCTGGACACTCATCGGCAAGTCTGAGTCAGAATCTTATGGGATCACTGCTCCTTTCTCCTGGATCCTGATATGCACAAGGTTCTGTTTGTGCCTTCCCAAAGTCTGTTTCCCCAGCTCTGGCAGTTCTATAGTGGGGTTAATGGCAACCTCCTCCAAGAGGGCTTATGCCACACCCAGATCTATTTCAGCTAGAGCCCCTGCCTCCGCAGCAGTCCACTGCTGACCCATACATCCTGAAGAGACACTCAAACACAGTTCTGTCTGTCTCAATAGGGTCTCTGGATACTGGTGTGCACAAGGTATGTTTGAGCCCTCTGAGCATCTCTGGCAGGTATGGAGTTTAATTCTAAATGCAATTTTCCCCCTTCTACCTACTGTCTGGGGCTTCTCTGCTCTTGGACATGGGGTATCTCTTCACAGTTGCTGCAGCCACCAAACAAGCACCACGCAGCTATTGCTCCAGTGCCATTTAATATCATAGTAATCCAAGTCTATGTCCCGACCAATTATATGGAAATAGCTGAAGTTGAACGGTTCATTGAAGACCTAGGACCAAGAGCTCCTCGAACATTCCCCACCCCCCCTCCCCAAAGATGTCCAGTTCATTATGGAGGACTGGAATGCAAAAGAAGAAAGTCAAGAAATACTTGGAGTAACAGCAAACTTGGCCTTGGAGTACAGAGAATAAGGCAAGGTAAAGACTAACAGAGTTTTGCCAAGAAAACACACTGGTCATAGCAAGCACTGTCTTCCAACAACAGAAGAGAAGACTCTGCACATGGACATCACTAGATGGTCAATACTAAAATCAGATTGATTATATTCTTTGCAGCCAGAAATGAAGAAGCTCTGTAGAGTCAGCAGAAACAAGACCTGGAGCTGACTTTGGCTCAGATCATGAACTACTTGTTTCTAAATTCAGAGTTAACTTGAAGAAAGTAGGGAAAAACAATATATCATTAAGGTATGACCTGAATCAAATCCCTTGAGATAATACAGTGGGAGTGAAAAATAGATTCAAAGGGAATAGACAGAGTGCTTGAAGAATGATGGATGAAGGTTTGTGACATTGTATAGGAGGCAAGGATTAAGACCACCTCCAAGAAAAATAAATGCAAAAAGTTAAAATGGTTGTCTGAGGAGGCCTTACAAACAGCTATGAAGAGAAGAGAAGCAAAAGGCAAAAGAGAAAAAGAAAGAGATAAGCATCTGAATGCAGAGTTCCAAAGAATAGTAAGAAGATATAAGAAAACCTTTCTCAATGGTCAGTGCAAAAAAATAGAGGAAAATGATAGAATGGGAAAGACTAAAGACCTCCTAAAGAAAATTAAAGGTACCAAGGGAAATTTTCATGCAAAAATGGGTACAATAAAGGACAGAAATGATATGAACCTAACAAAAGCAGAAGATATTAAGAAAAAGTGGCAAGAATACACAGAAAACTATGCAAAAAAGATCTTGATGACCCAGATAACCACAAAGATGTGATCACTCACCTAGAGCCAGACTTCCAGGAATGCAAAGTCAAGTGGGCCTAAGAAAGAATCACTACAAACAAAACTAGTGGAGGTGATGGAATTCCAGTTAAGTTATTTCAAAGATAACTAAAATACAGTGCTTTTAAAGTGCTGCATTCAGTATGTCAGCAAATTTGGAAAACTCAGCAGTGGCCACAGGACTGGAAAATGTCAGTTTTCATTCCAATCCCAAAGAATGCTTAAACTACAGCACATTGTACTCATCAGATGCTAGCAAAGTAATGCTCAAAATTCTCCAAGCCAAGCTTCAACAGTATATGAACTATGAACTTCTAGATGTTCAAGCTGGATTTCGAAAAGGCAGAGGAACTAGAGATCAAATTGCCAACATCTGTTAGATCAATGAAAAAGCAAGAGAGTTCCAGAAAAACATCTATTTCTGCTCTATTGATTATTTCAAAGACTTTGACTGTGTGAATCACCACAAACTGTGGGAAATTCTGAAAGAGATGGGAATACCAGACCATCTGACCTGTCTCTTGAGAAATCTGTATGCAGGTCAGGAATCAATAGTTCGAACTGGACATAGAACAACAGACTGTTCCCAAATCAAGAAAGGAATACCTCTAGGATGTATATTGTCACTCTTTGCATCATGAGAAATGCTGTACTGGATGAAGAAAAAGGTGGAATCAAGATTGCTGGGAAAAATCTCAATAACCTCAGATATGCAAAAGGCACCACTCTTATGGCAGAAAGTGGAGATAAACTGAAGAGCCTCTTGATGAAAGCGAAAGAGGAGAGTAAAAATTTTGACTTAAAGCTCAACATTCAGAAAACTAAGATCATGGCACCTGGTCCCACCACTTCATGGCAAATAGATAGGGAAACAGTGGAAGCAGTGACAAACTTTATTTTTTGGGTACTCCAAAGTCATTGAAGATGGTGTCTGCTGCCATGAAATTAAAATACATTTGCTCCTTGGAGAAAAGTTATGATCAGCCTAGACAGTATATTAAAAGCAGAGACATTACTTTGCCAACAAATGTCCATGTAGTCAAAGCTATGATTTTTCCACTCCTCATGTATGGATGTGAGAGTTGGACTATAAAGAAGGAGGAGCACCAAAGAATTGATGCTTTTGAACTGTGGTGTTGGAGAAGACTCTTGAGAGTCCCTTGGACAGTAAGGAAATCCAACCAGTCCATCCTAAAGGAAATCAGTCCTGAATATTCATTGAAAGGACTGATGCTAAAATTGAAACTTCGATACTTTGGCCACCTGATGTGAAGAACTGACTCATTTGAAAAGACCCTTGTGCTGGGAAAGGTTGAAGGTTGGAGGAGAAGGGGATGACAGAGGATGAGATGTTTGGATGGCATCACCGACTCAATGAGCATGAGTTTGAGTAAACTTTTGGAGTTGATGATAGTCAGGAAGGCCTGATATTCTGCAGTACATGGGGTTACAAAGATTTGAATATCTCTGAGCAATTGAATTGACTCATCTCTCTTTGGGAATCTCAGACTCCTCTCTCCTCCTTGGGGACCCTGAATTTTTTATTAACCTGCCTATTAACTGACTCTCTCATGCTCGACTTCCCTGACCCCCGAGTACCATCACTATCCTCTGGCTAGTGCATATTTTTGAACGTTTGTTGATTCCTGGTTTGGAAATATACATTGGAGGACGGAATGGCAACTCACTCCAATATTCTTGCCTGGAAAGTCCCATAGACAAAGGAGCTTTGCGGTCTATAATCCCTGGAGTCATGAAGAGTCAGACCTGACTGAGCACGGATATGCACAAGGAGTGGACATTTCCTCATTGTTCCTACTTTAATATGTGAAAAAGAGACTGTACCAGGGAGAGAATAAATGATAACTAATAATACTGATTCATTTGTAAAGACAGGGATCAGAAATAGAATCAGTTCTGTAATTCTGATTTCACTCTTTATACTAAATGTTTAGTTTGAAGCTATAAAAGAAAACGGAAGGCAAAATTGGCATCAGTAAATACATTTTCCTGAAATACTACTAACCCCAATCTACCCTTAGGTGCACCAGAATGTGAGACTTCTTGGGCTGGTATATGGTCTTTAGTGTCTGACACACAGGCAAGTATTTTGAAAAGTAATTGCTAAATGAATAAATTAAAATAACATTTTATTTGCTTTTTATACATTGTCTTATAAAGAGACAATTTTATTTTTCAAATTATTCAGCATATGGATTAAGTCCCTACTATGCTTTAGGTACTTGTCTATATCCAGAAGGTAGTCACCAGTGAAAAACGTAGTCAACAGTGAACAAAGACAAACATGGTTAAGAATTATTTATAAAACAGAAACAGACTCACAGACTGAGAATGGCATGGTTACTAGTGGGGAAGAGTAGGGGAGAAAGATAGATTGGGATTGGAAATGGTAGGGAGTTTGGGATTGACACATACATACTACTATATTTAAAATAGATAACCAACAAGAACCTACTGTATATGGCACAGGGAACTCTGCTCAAGATTCTGTAATACTTAAATGGGAAAATAATTTGGAAAAGAACAAATGCATGTATGACTAAATCACTTTGCTTTACACTTGAAACTAACATAACATTGTTAACCAAATATACTACAATATAAATTTTTAAAGTGGTTTATCTATTCAGAATTTATAAATTCAAAAAATATCAGCTAGACTAAACATATTTTGTGTAACTCAATAGATTTGATAAAAACTTATAGCTATAAAGAAGTTCAGATATTGTAATAGCCTTAATCATGAAGTAACTAGAGTCAAGAAACTTTAAGGTATTTGTCCCAAATCAAACAGGTAGCTCATGTCATAGTTATGAACTCCATTACCAGACATTTGTTCACTACCATCAACCTTGCTGCCAAGGATATATAATTGACTCAGTATGATTAGAGACAAAAGTTTCAGTGTGTAGGCAAGTTTTTTTTGTTGTTGTTGTTGTTGTTTGTTTTGTTTGCTTAATAAATAGATTCTTGTGAACTGTGAATTGTCTTCATGGTTGAATATAATACTGCCTTCAGTTTTCATGTATACATGGTCATCTGCCTTTGCAATTTGTCACTTATAGAATATTCTAATAATATCTTCATTTGGAGAACTGAAGTCTTCTTACATTTAGCATCTTTTAGAAATGTTAATTTCAAAGAGAAATGATAAGGTGTTACAGCAAAGACAGGCAAATGAAATCATAGGCCAGATCTGTTTTGGCATCTATTTTTGTACAATATATTAGCAAAACATGATTTTCACATTTTTAAATAAATGGAGAAATACAGAACAGCATGTAGTGACATATGAAAATGATATGAAATTCAAATTTTAATTGTCTGTTAATGCAATTTTATCAGAACACAGCCATGCTCATTCAAGTGATGTTGATGTCTGCTTTCTCAATACAACAGCAAAATCAAATGTTTGCAACAGATATTGTGAGGCCTGCAAACCCTAATGTACTCACTCACTGGCTCTTTATGGATAAAGTTTAATTACCCTTGCATTTTGAAACCAAATATCTTATTATTCTTTCCTGTTATTCCCAACATTTGTGGGACATTTAGATAACTATTTAATAGGAACCAGTGATTTCAGTAAATTTGAGGACTACACTAAAGCTATCTCAAATTGCAAACAAACCAAATTAGGTCCAGATTTTTCTTTACTTTCTCTTCTTGCTTAATACTGTACTAATGTCTGTATAATCCCCCCACACCCTTACAAACTTACAGCTTATAAGAGGCATTTGCATTTGATAAAAATAAAAGCTTTCTACAGCCACGAGCAGAAGATTTGCCCTAAGCCACTTTGTAATGGGAGAGCAGGACCAGTCTCCCTCAAATCCAAATTTGTCTGCAAGGGAGGATGTGGCCTTTTTTTTTTTTTTTTTTTTTTTATGGTTACTGTGTTTCAAATCCCTTATACTCTATGCCTAGATGGTTAAAATTAAACATTTTACATGGACTTAAAAGTAATGTTCATTGAGAAGAGAGTTCTGTGATGGTAATAGACATACCGTCTAGTCAAGGCTATGGCTTTTCCTGTGGTCATGTATGGATGTGAGAGTTGGACTGTGAAGAAGGCTGAGCACCAAAGAATTGATGCTTTTGAACTGTGGTGCTGGAGAAGACTCTTGAAAGTCCCTTGGACTGCAAGGAGATCCAACCAGTCCATTCTGAAGGAGATCAGCCCTGGGATTTCTTTGGAAGGAAGGATGCTAAAGCTGAAACTCCAGTACTTTGGCCACCTCATACGAAGCGTTGAGTCATTGGGAAAGACTCTGATGCTGGGAGGGATTGGGGCAGGAGGAGAAGGGGACGACTGAGGATGAGATGGCTGGATGGCATCACAGACTCGATGGAAGTGAGTTTGAGTGAACTCCAGGAGCTGGTGATGGACAGGGAGGCCTGGCGTGCTGCAATTCATGGGGTCGCAAAGAGTCAGACACGACTGAGAGACTGAACTGAACTGAACTGAACAGACATAGTCAAGAAACAGTTTTTTGTTTTACTTAAGAAGATCTCTTGAGCTATTAAAATACCTTGTGCATTTTCATCTTTGACTCCAATAAAGTTTACTAACAAGCTAGTGAAAAGGAAACACACAAAACACATACCCATATGAAAGTATTTACCTTCTCTAGAAGTTAAGTATACAACTTAAAACTGTGGTAAAAATATCATTTATTCTACATTGCATTACAAAGGAAAAAATGACCCTTTCTAATATCGACCATTGTGTAGTGATATAACAATCATTGATATTCTTTTGTGAGACAACTTTTATTTATTTATTTATTTGACACTGAAAGAGTTTCCAAAAATAAATCTGTTCCAAAAGAAATCTCTTGAACATTTCAGTTTGTGGCACATTACAGGAGATACCAAATATTGGGGAAAAAAAAAAAAAAAAGAATCAGTTCACTTTCTAAACTAATTATAAACTTGGATACATGGTTGCTATCTAAAGCATGAATTTAACACACCACTCCTCTGTTTAAAATCCTTTGAAGACTCCCCATAATCTTCTGAGTAACATCCAGTCTCCAGAAGCATTAAACTCTCTGTCATATTGGGCTTGATCTTTTCCCCTTATTTCATGCCATTCTACCTGCAAACTAAATCTCTCCCTCACTCACCCACTGAAACTCACCTCCAGAAACTGGCCTCAATCTCTTATGCATCATTGATTTCCCCCTTTTTCCTCTGTCATTTGTAAATGCTATACTTTCTTCCATCTCAAAAATTCTCTCTGGATCTCAGATATCCTCCAGTTAGCGTCCTATTTCTCTTCTTTCCTCTAAAACAAAATGTTTTCCAAGAGTTACCTATGGAATTCCCTGGTGATCTAGTGATTAGGACTCTATACTTCCACAATCCTTGGTTGGGGAACTAAGATACAAGCTGAGAAGCAAAAAAAAAAAAAAGAAAAGAAAAAAAAAAAGAAAAAGAAAAAAGAAAAAAAGAAAAAAAAAGAGAGAGAGA